>QEPC01010573.1:548667-559526 GCA_003113815.1 Sphenodon punctatus | reverse complement strand
CCACGGCCTCCAAACATTGGGATAGCAACGAGATAGCAGGGTCTGGGTCAGTAGAAAAGGAGAGGTACAGCTGAGTATCATCAGCATACTGGTGACAATGCACCCCGAACCCTCTCACGACCTCCCCCAAGGGCTGCATATAGATATTAAACAACAGCGGAGACAAGATCGATCCCTGCGGAACGTCACACGGTAAAGCGCAGGGGCACGATGTTTCCTCCCCCAACACCACCCGTTGGCTCCTCCCCGAGAGGAATGAGCGGAACCATTCAAGAACTGTCCCGCCCAGCCCCCCCAGGTCACGCAGCCGTCTCAGCAGCAGCCCATGGTCCACGGTGTCAAAAGCTGCTGAGAGATCTAGCAGGATGAGATCCTTTTAAACCCTACATTGACTCTGTTGCCAAATCCAGTCGCTTCTCCCTCCATAACATTGCTAAGATTCACCCTTTTCTCTCTGTCTCCTCTGCCAAAACCCTTGTTCATGCCCTGGCCATCTCTCGCCTCGATTACTGTAACCTCCTTCTCACTGGCCTCCCCCTCTGTCACCTTTCTCCCCTTATCTTTGTCCAAAACTCTGCATCCAGGGTCATCCATCTCACCCGTCACTTCGACCACGTGCAGCCCCTACTCTCCTATCTTCACTGGCTCCCCCTTCCTGAATGAATCCTGCACAAGCTCCTATTCTTCACTTAAAAAGCTCTTCACAACTTTGCTCCCCTACCTGTCTGTGCTAATTTCCCTCCGTAGTCCAGTCCATGAATTCTGCTCCTCCTCTGTCCCTTCTCTTACCCTCCCACACCTCCCCTGCTTCCCTAACCACCTTCGTCCTTTCTTTCTAGCTGCCCCCCATGCCTGGCACTCCCTCCCTGCCCACATCCACCTTGCCCCTCCCTTTGTACATTCAAATCCCTCCTCAAGTCCCACCTCTTCTGCTCTACCCTCCCCAAGTCCTTGATCCCCTCCCCTAACTCCTGCTGATACCCTCCATTCAGTACAATCTGTTGCCTGAGGTCTGTGTACTCATATCCTCACCACATCGACCAACCAGCCATCAGTCTCGATGTAATCAAGCCAAGCGCGTGTACCTGGGATCTTGCATCTTCATGATTGTTACACTCCTTGTCTTTCCCTCTGTACACATTCCTTCATCTCCCCCTCTCCCCCTCTCCCCCCGTCTCTCATATTGTAAGCCCTAGGGCAGGGACCGTGTATATTCCATTACTTTGTAAAGTGCCAGGTACATTTCTGGCACTATATAAATGCATAATTAATAATTAATAATTAATAATTAATAAGTAATAATTAATAATTAATAATTAATAATTAATAATTAATAATTAATAATTAATTAATAATTGACACTTGACACTTGACAATTGACAATTAATAATTAATAATTAATGAAAACTTTCCCGTTTGGTTTGATAGGTACAGGATAAAGCCTAATCTGACAAAGAGTACCCTCTTCAGTGCAGTGCTCCTTGACACTATGGCTACTTTTAGATGTGTGCACTGCATACATGGTGTAAAATCATGCCATGTGTAAAAATCCCGCGGGTGGGGTTTAGAAGCGACATTTCGTGTTTTAAAGTTGGCTGCGCGTTCTTTTAAAACTGCAAATTAAATACCTCACCATCGAGGTATTTAATTTGCGGTTTTAAAATAATGTGCAACCAGCTTTAACGTGCTAAATGTCTTGTCTAAACCCTGCCTGTGGGATTTTTATGCACAGCATTATTTTATGTTGCATGTAAGGTGTGCACATGTAAAAGCAGCCTATGGTGGGGCAGTGATACTAAATCTGTGGGCTGCAGGTCACTAATGGCCCACAAGGCCTTGATAAGCAGTCGACAGCGGATCAGTAGAACCACCATTGCTTTTCGTATTTAAAATTTAAAAAGCGTAACAATAAAAGTGCATGATGGACAGTATTAGTAATTTTGAGTGTTGACAATGGATTGTTGGTTGATAAAGTTTGGAAACTGCCATTGTCAAGTTATTGGGTCAGTGTCAATGAAGAAGACAAAGTGACATAGACTGTGCCCAACACCACCTTCAGTGGCAAATTATTCTCAATAATAATTTCGATAGCACTTTCACAGTTCAAAGTACTTTATGCTTCTTATCTAATTCACCCCCACACAAACTCTACCATTATTATTCCTGTTTTACAGATGAAGAACTAAGGTTGAAAGATAGCAACTTTTCCAAGGCTGTTGTGTTAATGGCTAAGACAGGATTTTTAACTCTGTTCTCTTAGGTCCAAGTCAAGCACTTTATCCCCTAAGCTACATCAGCTATGTGACATTATCTGAATGATCTAATGTCTGGGTAATAACTAGGACAACCTGCCTTGTGTATAATCTGTAAAACATGCTGGATTTGCAGTGGATTCAGTCAGACACACACAATTTTCTCTGGCTGAATTTGGCTTCAGTCGTGCCTACTTTTTTCTCTCTGTCGAAGTCCCGCAGGGATTTACAGTGCAAGTTCTATAAAAGCAACAGTCTTTGGGTAATTATCAGATAAAATATTCCAGCAAAGAGGATAATTCTTCTGCAGGTACTGTGCTTTGCTGCCACAGATAGCTACAGCACCACCCACTCAGCTCTCCAGCAAGCAGCTCACGTACTAAGTTTTTACTTGGATCAAAAGAATACTTTGACACAAATATACCAGGCTGAGTTAGAGGCATTTATTTTTTTCTTACTTGTTGCAAACAAGAAATGCAAACAAGAAAAAAAAAGTATTACGACTAAAAGCTGTTTATGTTTTGTTGGCTGAAAATATAATGCTGCAGGTATTCTGTGGTGTCCTTTTGTGAAAGACAGGAAGGAATTAACTAGAGGCAAAGGGAAAGATAAAGATGATCTTTAAAGCATGACTATGTGGAAAGTGCCTTTGAGCTTTTCTTTTGAGCCTGATCATTTGAACCATCACAGCACTTGTTTTTTTAAAAAGTAGGGGTCATATCCTTTGCAGGTGTAAATCAACTTTGGCTTGACTAGACCTATCCCAATTTAATGACAGTCTGGTTCCATAGCGTGGGTGTTCTCCAGCAGCCTAAATCATTCACTTCAGCATCTTGCATTATGCAATAGGTTTATTTATTTTATTTATTTTACAGAGTTTATATCCTGCTCTCTCCTGCCACAGGTGACCCAGAGCAGCTAATAATAATACATATAAATATAAAACAATTCAAATATAAAATCAAACAATCAAATAACACCCCAAATATCACCCTCCCTACCCCGCGCACCCTTCTCTCTCACCAAATGCCTGACAGAACACCCAGGTTTTGCAGTTCCTACTCGAGAGGTCCGGAGCCAATCGTGCCTCCCTGGGAGGGAATTCCAATTGCGCAGCGCAGCCACTGAGAACGCCCTATCCTACATGGCTCCCCGGAGAACCTAGGGGACCTCCAACAAGGTGACGCTGGATGACCGCAGGGGCCGATCCAGAACCTGGGAGGTGAGGCGGTCTTGCAAATAAGTAGGACCCAGACCATGTATGGCTTTATAGGTTAAAACCAACACTTTGAATTGGGCCCAGAAGACTACTGGAAGCCAGTTCAGAGATCAGAGCACTGGTTTAATGTGCTTCCGGTGGCCCAGTCCCACCAGGAGCCGGGCTGCCGCATTCTGCACCAACTGCAGCTTCTGAGTAATCACCATAGCTGGCCCCAAAGAAAGCATGTTGCAGTAGTCTAACCTAGAGGTAATAAAAGCATGGATGATCATGGCCAGGTCCAGAACCAAAACCAGCGGCCAAAGTCATCGCACCAGATGTAATTGATGGAAGACACACCTCACCACAGCCTCCAACTGAAGATCCAGGTGGAACTGTGCATTGAGGAGCACCCCCGGGTTCCTACTGGGATGTCTACAGAGGGCAGACCCCATAAATCGATGCAGCCATCACCTCCGCTGACCTCCCCACTAGCGTCACCTCCATGTTGTCAGGATTCAGTCACAGTCAATTAGCCCTCATCCTTTCCTCCACAGCTGCCAAACACCAGGTAAGCACTGAGACAGCCGGGCCTGGGTCGGTTGAAAATGAGAGATACAGTTGGGTGTCATAAACACATTGATGACACCTCACCCTGAAATCTCTGATCACCTCGCTGAGCGGCTGCATATACACATTGAAAAGAGGGGACAAGACCAAACCATGCGGAACCACACATGGGAGGTCTTGGTAACATGAAAAAGAATCACAGAGTACCACCTGCTGAGTTCTTCCAGTCAGGAATGAGCGGAACAATTCAAGAGCAATCCCGCCCACCCCCGCACTGTCCCACAGGTGTGTCACCAGCATCTCATGGTCAACAGTATGAAATGCAGCCGATAGATCTAATAGGACTAATAGGGTCCAATGACCCCGGTCCTTTTCTTGGTGAAGGCCATCCACCAGGGCCACAAGTGCTGTCTCAGTGCCATGACCCGGATGAAAGCCAGACTGAGAAGGATCAACATAACCAACATGGTCAAGATGCCCCTGCAGCTGCTGAGTCACTACCTTCACTCAATAACCTTCCTTAAAAAGGGAAGGTTAGAGGCAGGCCGATAGCTGGCAGGGGAGTCAGTGTCAAGAGATGGCTTCTTGAGCAAAGACTGCACCACCACCTCTTTGAGACAGCTCAGTACTCTTCCCTCCCGCAGGGAGGCGTTGATCACCCCGGACAGCAACTGCCCCAATGTCTCCTGGCAGCTGTTAATCAGCCAGGACGGGTATGGATCTAGTTCACAAGAGGTGGCTCGAACTGCCCCAAGCACCCCTCCATGTCAGCAGGTTTCACTGACTGAAAGTGTTTCCATAAAAATGGACAAGTTGGGGTTTCTACACCCTCTACCTCCTCCACTGCACTAAGTGCGGCATCGAGGTCGTGGTGCATACGGGCAGTTTTATCTGTGAAATAATCCACAAAAAAGTCACAGTGGGTGGAAGATTACTCAACCCCCAGGTTGAGGGAAGCTGGACTGACCAGCCCCCACACCACCTGGAACAACTCAGTTGGATGGGATTTTGCAGATCCTATGAGGGCAGCAAAGAACTCCCTCTTTGCTATCTGCATAGCCATGGCACAGGCTTGTAAACTAGCTCTATGTCGCAATCTGCTGGCTTCAGTATGACATCGACGCCACCATTGCTCCAACTGTTGCCATTCTTGCTTCAGGACCCACAGCTCCTTAAAGAACCAAGGAGGCCTGTAGGGCTGCCACATGGGTAATGGACATCTAGGAGCCATTTGATCAATGGCCTCCATCAGCAAGATATTCCATAGCTTGACAAGTTCATCAATGAGACGGTCATCAAGGTCAGAGAGTAATTCCCCCAGTGTTCCTAGAAACTGCATCGGGTCCATCATCCTCCGGGGGCAGACCATCCTAATAGGTCCCGCACCTTGCCAGGGGCAGACATGTGCTAGGAGGGAGGTCTGTAGGAGGTAATGATCCATCCATGACAAGGGCACAGTTGATATCTCCCCCATTAATAGAACACCTGCCTCAAGGCCAGTGCAGAACATGAGGTCAAAGGTATGTCCTCCAAGATGTGTCAGGCCAGTGACCCTCTGGGACAGGCCCATGGATGCCATGGTGGCCATGAACTCATGCTCGGCTCCCCAGAGCACAGCGTCAGCATGAATGTTGAGATCACCCAGGACTATCATCCTGGAGGACCACAACACCACCTCCGACACTGTCTCTGCCAAAGCATGTAGGGAGGCTGCTCTACTGGTAGGTGCACGGTAAACCATCAGCACTCCCCAGCTGTCCCCTGCCAAATCAAACAAAAGGGGTAATTTCAGATGTTATGCTCTCCCAGGTCACCACAGTAGATCCCCAGCCATGGTGAGCCAACCAACCTCCTCCAGCGGTCTAGGAAAGCCCTGAACAGATGTGACAGGAGTGGGAACATGGCAAGGAAATGGACGGCTGGACCACGGTCCGGGGCAGCACAAAAGACATTACGCAAATGCAGGACCTCGTTCAGAACACCCAGAAGACACCGCGGTGGGGCGGGAAGCAGATATGGCCGACTGAGGGCAAAGGAAGCAAAAAGTGCCAAAAGACAACACTCACACAAGAGAAACAGGAAGGGAGGGGGAGGAGAGAGAAGAGCATCAGAGGCGGCACAAACAACAGGCCGGAATGACATGGAGTAAGCAGCCAGTGCCCCAAGCTGCCAGGGAGGTGCAAGGAGCCCATGGTGGGGCTGTCATCCATCACACCAAAGACACAGGGGGGCTCACAGCCAGCTGCAGGGGGGTCAGGAAGGAGGCTGGGACCAGTTGGCCCACCAGATGCACATAGTGGGGCCACTTCAGTATGCTCCGGCAGTAGCCCAGCCCCGCCATGTAGTGGGCAATGAGGTAGTAGGCCTCAAACGGATCCTGTACAGCAAGCCCCACCTGAACATCAGCATGGGTCCACACAGTGGCCAGCACCATCAGCTCCGGTCCGGTGGGCCCTGACAAAGTATAGTCAGCAGCAGAGGTGCATGTCAGGTGCCCAAGTTCTAACAGTCAGAAATACACTGCCCCACACAACCTCTGGTAGCCATGGGCCCCGTGGATGCAGCAGAAGGAAACAGCCAGGGCAGGGCCCCCCTCCTCCAGACAGGTCTTGAAACCAGTGAGGCTACACACTGAGAGGGTGGACACGGTCTCCGCTGTGGACCACGCCACATGCAAGCACCTCATCTCTGGAACGCGCATATCGGGAAAGGAATGGAGGCCAAGAGCCTCTGCATGGTGCTGGCACACGCTAACATTTGACTCATAGCTGAAGTAGCGAAGGCCGGAGCTCAGACTCGCACAGGCACTTAAGAGGGTATCTGGGCAGCACAGGAGCAGTTGTATGACCAGGGAACACCACAGGTCACATAGAGTCATGGTCTCCTGGATGGTATAGCTATGGGGGGCGACAGGAGAACCAGGGCTTGGGAGTTCAGGGTCTGCACTGATGGCCATGGTCCAGTGGGCAGAGGGTCTTAGTGGCAAGGAAAGACGGGCCCCATGATGCCATGTGTACTGGGTAGGGAAGCAGGGGAGCCCCAAGGACACACGATGAGGCCGCAGGCCGCAACAAGACATGACTAGGAAGCGATGCATGGAGAGCGAACCCAGCACAGATGCGGAAACAAAGGGCACAGGCTGTTCAGCAAGCACTGATAGCAGGGAGGTGATGACAACAGGCAACCAGCTGCGGACCGCACTGATGGGCACATGAGGGTCCGGGACATGAGCCCCCAGAATGGGAGCGCAGGTGCACACTGGGGAGGAGCACTGTCAGTAGTGACACACCGGCCGGCAGGCGAGTCTCTCCCCTGCCCCCTTCCTGTTACCATGCAGCAGACAATAAGTCTGTTGTTGTAGCTACACCTCGTGTTTCTTGTTCATACCGTGCCCCCTTGTGCCGTCCCCCTCCTCCCCACCTCGCTTGCCCTACGTTCTCCACTGCCTTCCTTCTTTCTCCATCCTTCCACGTTCCCCTGCTGCTGTGTGCCCTTTAAATCTCCCTCCCCGATCTGTGTGTTGAGCGTTGTCTGTCAGTGACACTGCATGCTCTCGCCACGGCTGGGGATTATGCATTCTGATTCTGCCTGGTGGTTGGTGTTCTGTCGTTACTTTTGGTGGCTTCCAAGTGGGAATCGCTTTCACCATGCTTACAGGGATGGTCCCATCCTGACCTCCGGAAGCATGATTGGCTTTGGTCCCTGCGGGTGATTGATTGTGGTGAACATCTAGATGCCGCCAATCAGATATTCAGGGTTCTTTGGCCATGCCGCGGGATTGTCTGTGGTTCACTGTGGTTGACTGTGATCTGGTAACATCTGAAATTACCCAAGATGGAGGCCTTCAATGCCTACCATAGTCCACACTGGATACCTCTTCACAGATCACCCCTCTTTTAAAATCATAGCTACACCACCACCCCATCCCTCCAATCGTGGCTGGTGCTGCATCGAATACCCGGCCAGAACAAGATCAGCCAGGATAGGCCCCAATTCATTGTCCAGCCAGGTTGATACATGTGAGATTGGTGACACAGTCCAGTATCACCTCCTGGACTGTTGTTGCCTTATTCACCACCAACCTCGCATTTAACAGCACCAAAACTGGGTTGTGGGTCCCCTGACCTTGCTCCACTTGCTCATCCACTGCGGGAGGGACCAGCGGGATGTGTACTAAGCACCTGTCCCGCTTTACCACCCTCACTTCCCGTCCCCTGAGACCATATCTCCCCTGGCCCGTCACGACCCCAATAGCCGCTCCCCCACCTGGTTGCCCTCCCCCAGCCCTCGCTCCCTCGCTGTCCCACCTGGACCGCGAGGGAGATCCCATCCCCAATCACCCCATCCCCTCCCACACTCCCTAGTACTCCCTCTCTCACAGGGAGTTCCCCCCACCCTATCCCTCAGACAATTCCCCCCCATCTCACTGGGCGGCAGTCTTCTTCCACCCCCTATCAAACATATGCCCCCTGTCTCACGGGGGAGCTCATCCCCCAGCCCCTAGGGTTGTCCCCCTTCCTCACACCAAAGGGAGTAACCCTATTCTCCCCAACCCACTCCCCTTGCCCCCCCTCAAAATGAACATCCCCCATCCCACCCAACCCCTTTTAAAACACAAATGACAAATGAGGGCACCTCCTACCCCTATTATATTTAAAATCATTATAGAGTGATTGTAATCAGTTCAAAATTTTACCCTTCCCACACACGCTATCACACAAGCACACACCCCAAACACAATAATACCTCAGTAAAAACCAACAGCATATCCGACTCAGGCTACCCAGGTCTCATTAAGAACCTCCATAAGGGCCGCACCCTTAGGTGTGCGGCCGGCGGCTGCGGCAGGTCTCTGCCGACTTTTCACCTCCTCGCCGCTGTCACTCCAAGCAGGGAGGGACTTCTGGCCCCACCCACCTCCTCCTGCAATGGGAGGGGGACTGTCAGCTGGTCATGGGGCCAAGTAGAAGGCAGTCAAGGGGGGGAGCGCCAGACCCCTGAGGAGCCCTTGCGCCCCCCCCCCCCCATTTTGGGTTACTGTTTCCAAGTCCTCTGCCTCCAGAAGGGAGAGACTAATTAGCCAACACCCAATGCATGTGTCCTTCTCTGCTCTAGTTTCCCTAAAGGAAAAGTGTCTGTAACATTCCCAGCTAAAGAAGCTGAGCGGATACATTTGGGATTGATTCTTGCCCTGGCTTACAATAGGTTGAACTGAGTATAATAGAAGTAACTTCAGCAGAGTTACTCCATTGTGAATGGCTCAGAGTGTCCATTGAAATGTGTGTATGTTTCACACCAACACATAGGTAGCAAACCCAATAAGTTATGCTAGCCACATGCCTCAGTGCAATATTCTGTTTTATTCCATTCCATCCACTTAGGCAGCAGTGCTTGAAGTTCTGACTGCTACAAGGGTTTAGGTTGCTCACATGGCCTCTCTGTGCCTCAGTTTCTCCATCTTTAGAATGGTAGTAATATTGATCTTCTTGATGAAGATCTATGTGTGAAAAGCACTATAAGTTTTAGTTGTTGTTATAAATACTGCAGAGTGTTCTTTCAATTTTCCTCCACCGGAATTTCAGAGTAGCAATAAAATATAGAACCTGACTGCTTTCTCCACAATACATAGTGCTATTTTACAACTGTTTTGTGTGTGTGTGCATGTGTGTGTGTGTGTAAAAATATCCCTAAAGTCCATTTGTTATCAATGTAGCTGTTGAACAGGAACAATTTGTAATGTTCAAGATAATCCTTATTCAACTTGGTTATCAGTTGTCTGGAACTCATCTTTGTGCTGGAGGATTGTGTTTCCAAAAAGTGTCCAAACCTCCTGATAGGAAAAGACATTTATGTTTTATCAGGCAGGAAAATTAAACTTTGATCCATAAACTCACTACTCTGGATAAGTGGATTGTGACCTTATTTTAAAAGGCTATCTTCTCATGAATACAACTATTAGCAAGGAAAGAGGTAAGCAAAATGAGGAGAATATAAGATAACAGGAAGGGGAGAGTGTAAGCAGGCAGCTCTGAGTGAGACCAGACATGATGCTAACTTCACTTTAACATTCCTTATGCATGTTGCAAGGCTGTATTAGTGCCCTATGTAGCCCTGCAACATGCTTAAGAAATGTTAAAGCGGTGATAAGGTGGAGTTAGTGTCTTGTGTGTTTTCACCCTCTGCCAAACATACATCCTTGAAGACTCAGGATCCCATTGCCATAATTCCAGAGAACTTAAGCAAGGATTTGGATTGTCGGTGTCAACGGGTGTTTTTACACCCACATTTCTCCTGCATGTTTGCTGTTACATCCTGGACTTTCTGTGTGTCTAAATCACTCACCCAAATTTTAAACATCACGATCTTTGAACTTCTGCATAGAACTTCTCCCAGAAATTTTATGTGTAAATAAAACATTCTCCTGGTAAACTGCTTTGCTCCAGACAGCTGTGGTCACTTGGTTTCCATGGCAGCCCCTCACATCTACAGCTGTGACTACCTTAGGCTGCCTCAGGCCAGTGTTTGTGTGAAGAATGCATCCAGGAACTGCTTCAGAGCAGTGTTTGTGTGTGAAAAATGCATCCAGAACTTACTTTTGGATTTGTAAACCCAGAAGATTTAAAAAATCCGGAACTTTAACGTGTATGTAAAAATGCCCCAAATCACCCTAGCACTATATATATGCAGACCAGGCACAGAATTCCTCACTCAGGCCCTTCCACTGTCTACCCCCACCAGGGGTAACATGAGATGGAACAGCCTTTTCTCCTCTTACCTCCTTCTCCTCCTCCGCTGGGTAGCTCTGCTGATGGCCGATAGGAGGCAGATGACTCATTCCT
>QEPC01010573.1:538281-548567 GCA_003113815.1 Sphenodon punctatus | reverse complement strand
GACTGAGGGACCGGGTAGCTCCTGGCGCGCATGCGCACAAAAGAAATGAGTCATCTGCCTCCTATCGGCCATCAGCAGAGCTACCCAGCGGAGGAGGATCAGGAGAGTAAGAGAGAAAGGAATTCACGAAGGTAGGTAACCAATTCTCCTATCTGCATTAGTTTCACTCTCTTTCACCAAAGTTTTCAGGCTTCTGCTTCTCTCTCAGAGGAAGGCATGGCTTTACTCTGGGTTTTCCCCCACTCCCTTTAGCTAGCTACACAGCCCCAGACTAGAAATGTCCCCACTTCAGTCCCCATAAAGCTAAAATGAATATTAGATTTTGTATTTAAGAATATTATTCTCATTTTCAAAAAGCCCTCTAAATATCCAACTGATATCTGCAGCTGAAATGGATATTCACATAGCCACATATTTGGTTATTTCATTTCAGATACTTAATTTATTTGTGGGTTTTGGTTATTTCATTTTGATTATTTCGGCCTCTTCTGCATTTCAGTTACTTCATTTCAGCTGTTGTGCATGCATGACAGTGCTTAAATAACAGAAAACTGAAATACTGAAATAAACTAAGGCTGAAACAAAGTCCTCAGAAAACTTGGGAATTTGCCAAACAGTAAGGTATTTGGTTCAGAAGGGCCAATTCCGAAGTTCTGTGGACCAAAGCTGTTATTCAGAAAACTGCAGAAACCTCTGCACACGTGGGGGACTGGTGGAAAGTTGGGTTTATTCTGGAAATGAAACTTAGGCCCTTTTTACACAGATGCTGCCACTGGCCTGGTGGGTGGGAGATCACACACCAACCACACACACACTGGTGCCGAGCAGGGAGACATTCACATGGACACCACTGGGGGGGCGGAGTTGTGAGAAGTCTGGGGATGGCTGGGTACCCATTCACCCAGGGCGCCGCCAAGCACACACCCATACCGTTCACACGGACAGCCTGTAAACCAAATGGAGGGAAAACTACGCTCAGATGAGTGATGTTACAACATGATTGAGCGAGGGCAAATGAAGCCACAACACATGTCACCGCACCTAGACTGCCAGACTTCAAGCGGGCAGGGGAGGAGGGAGCTGGAAGGTCACACTATACAAAGAAGCAGCCCCAGTCAATAGGGATGTGCAAACAGAATGGGGTTCATATGTTTGAACGTTCATTCCAAAACCATAGTTTGGGTTCGTGTGTTAGGTCCAGCTGAGTTCGGAACTAGCTGGACCTAACACACTGAAATGTTGTACTGCTGCGGAAGCATTTACCGGCAGAAAGAGCTCTTCCACACCAAGCAGCACGGTTAGGAAGGGAGCCTTGCACTCGTGGATTTCTGCAGTTGCTGCCATGGTATTTTCACCACTGTAGATTTCATGCAGAAGCGGCAGGCTTGCCACACTTTCCCCTTTCCCTTAAGCATGGCAGCTTTGTGATTTTCACAGCATTGCAGCCAGGGGTGTAGCCACCATGGCACGGGGGAAGTTGCTGCCTTGTAAATGAAGTTCTTCTTCGAGGGGCTTCTTCCATTCTCACTTGCACACCCTTCTCTTACTGGCATATACCAAGCTCACTAGCTTAAAAAAAAAATGTGACGTTCACATGCCCTCACCCTATATTAGGTACCTAAACCCAACACAGTTCCTTCCAAACCTAAGCAATTAGGAAGAAAATTCCATGCAGGGTCGGAAGGGTGGGTGCTTTAGAGAATGTTTGGAGCGATCTCAAAGAACCTTGTTTACAAGGTAGCAACCATCTGTTCTCCTTCGAGTGGCTCCTCCCATTCTCACAAATGGGAGCATACCAAGACTAGAAAGAGGAGGTGGGGGAATTTTCTAACAAAATGACATTCCATGCAGGTTGGAGCTACAGCCTGGGAGGGGGGTAGCAGGCAGCGGGCAGCCTGCTCTGGGGGATCCATTCAGCTGGGGGAGGGTTGGTTGTTCAGTGCTGTCTCTGTTAGAAGGAGGGACCGAAGGATGGACAGATCCTCCCTCTTCCCTTTGTGATCACCCCATAGAGAGAAATGGGGGTGCAGAGCAGCTACAATGAGGCAGAGAGCCATCCCAGCAAAGGGGAAGAATTTGTCCTTGGCACCCTAACGCACAAGAGAATTCACAGAACAGCAGGGCCTCCCCCCGCCCCCTCCATTTCCTGGATCAGCATCAGGAGCCAGGCGAACTAGTCTCTGTCCTACTTAGAGTGCAGGGATCCCCAACGACTGAGGGGAGAAGAGGAGAGAAGGAGGACGCAAAGTCCTGGGGCACAATGGCCTGCAGTTCGTGGAATGGATGGGGAGATGGGGAAGAGGAGGGGGAGCAGTGGGAGAGGTTGAAGGATGCAAGGAAATGGTCAGATATGGGATAGGGCTTGAAGGAGAGATCAGAGACAGAACAGTTCCTAGAGAACATGAGATCAAGAGAGTGGCCATCAGTGTGCGTGAGGGAGCTAGTCCAGAGGTGGAGATTAAAGGAGGAGGGTAAGGAGAGGAAGTGAGCGATGCAAGGTTGAGAGGGTGTATCAACATGGATATTGAAGTTGCCAAGGATGAGTGTGGGGATGTCATCAGAGAGGAATAAGGTAAGCCAGGACTCAAACCCAGAGAAAAAGGAGAAGAGAGAGTCGTGGGGGTGGTAGATGGCAGCAACACGGAGGTGGAGAGGGGAGTAGAGGCGTACAGAGTGAGCCTCTAAGGAAGGGAAGGAGAGGGAGGGTGGAGGATTCAAAACTGGCAGCAAGAGATGGGGAGGAGGCCTATGCCACCACCCCGGCCTTCGGAGCAGGGCTGGTGGGAGAAGGAGATACCTCCGAAGGAGAGGTTGGCAGGGGTGACAGAGATGGTGGGGAAGATCCAGGTTTCAGTAAGGGCGAGAAGGTAAAGGGAGCGAAAGAAGAAACGATCATGGATATAGGGGGCACTATTAGCAGAGGAACAACAGTTCCAGAGGGAACAGGAGAATGGGAGTCTATCAGGGGGGAGACAGGGAATAGGGACAAGATTAGGGGACGGGGGTGATGGGATTGGTAGGGGATGCGCAATGGGGCAGAGGGGCAGGGGGAAAGAGGCTGGGGAAGGAGGAGGTTTTGGGACATTGGAGAGAGATGACAGACTTAGTGGGAGGCAGGAGCAGAGGGGAGAAAGGTAGAGGAAGGAACAGGGGAGAGGGAAGGAGGAGAAGGGAGAGGAGGAGTGAGAGGGGGTGAGAGATAAGGACAGGCATATTGGTGGTTTGGTTACGGGGGGAAGGTGGGGTGGATCTTGAAGTTGTGATGATAGCCACCTCCATGGCCTCTGCCTGACAATGGCCCGCCAACAACTCTTCGCCATCAAGACAGCTCCCTCCTTATAGAGTTCACCTGGGGGAGGGGACACAGAGTCACCACAGTTTCAGGAGATCCCAGCAATTTGTGCAGCCAGCTCTCTCCAGCCCAGCTCCCTCTAGTGTCCCTCAGGGCAGCCCCCTCCATATGGAGTTTACCTGGGGGGAATGTAGGCCCCCGAACCCTGATGGTGGGTCATGGGAAAGGAGTGGCAGCTTCTGGATGAAGTGGAATGACAGACCTCCCTGCTTGGAACGTAGGCCCCAGAACCCTGATGGTGGGTCCTAGGGTTGGAATGGCTGACTGTTTCTTGGTGCAGTGGAATGACAGTTCCCCGTGAGTGGCATGATGGCCCCAGAACCTGACAGTGGGTCCTGGGATTAGAGTGACAGCTTCTAGATGAAGTGGAATAATGGCTCCCTGTGAGCGGAATGACGGCCACAGAACCCTGATGGTGGATCCTGGGGCTGGAGTGGCAGCTTCTGGATGAAGTGAAATGACAGCCCTCCCTGCTAGGAACGTAGGCCCCAGAACCCTGATGGTGGGTCCTGGGGCTGGAATGACTGGCTGTTTCTTAATGTGGTGGAATGATGGCTCCCCATGAGTGGAATGAGAGCCCCAGAACCCTGGTGGTGAGTCCTGAGGCTGGAGTGGCTGTCTGTTTCTTGATGTGGTGGAATATAGGCTCCCCATGAGTGGAAAGACTGACCCAGAACCCTGACGTTGTGTCCTGGGACTGGAGTGGCTGGCTGTTTCTTGATGCGATGAAATGACAGCTCCCATTGACTGTAATGTATGCCCCAGAACCCTGATGGTGGACCCTGGGGCTAGAGTGGCTTGCTGTTCCTTGATGCAGTGGAATGACGGTTCCCTGTGAGCAGAATGACAGCCCCAGATCCCTGATGGTGGGTCCTGGGACTAAAGTGGCAGCCTCTAGACAAAGTGGAATGATGTCTCTCTGTGAGCAGAATGACAGCCCCAGAACCCTGATGGCGGGTCCTAGGTCTGGCGTGGCAGCTTCTGGATGAAGTGGAACAACAGTCCTCCCTGGCTGGAATGTAGACCCCTGAACCCTGATGTTGAGTCCTGGGGCTAGAGTGGCTGGGTGTTTCATGATGCGGTGAAATTACAGCTTACGGTGAGCAGAATCATGACCCCAGAACACAGTGGTCCTGGGGTTGGAGTGGCTAGCACGCCTGTTCGGCCAGTAATTTCAGGCTGGCTGGTATCAGTAGGGAAGTGGCAGAGAACCAGCAAGGAGTTGTTGGCTCACACCCCTGCTTGGGAAGGCATTGCAGGCTGGCTGCCATCGACTGAGGCCAGGCCAGGGCTCGGTGGCTGGTACCCCTGCTCAGCCAAGCATTGCAGGCTTGCTGGCCTGGATGTGGGACACTTGCAGACAAGTGAAATTACAGCTCCCTGTAAGTGGAATTATGGACCCAGAACCCTGACAATGGGTCCTGGGGATTGATGGCACCCCTGCTTGGCCAGGCATTGCAGGCTAGATGGCATTGGTGTTACAGTGGCAGAGGCTTGACCAGGGCTCAGTGTCTGGCACCCCTGCTTGGTCAGGCATTGCAGGCTGGCTGGAATTTGTGGGGCAGTTGCAGAGGCCCAGCCAGTGCTCAGTGGCTGACACCCCTGTTTGGCATTGCAATCTGGCTGGCATCAGTGGAGCAGTGGCAGTGTCTGGCCAGGGCTCGGTGGCTGGCACCCTGCTTGGCTGGGCAGTCAAGCTGGCTGGTATCAGTGGGGCAGTGGCAGAGGCCCGGACAGGGCTTGGTGGCTGTCAGCCCTGCTTGGCCGGGCATTGCAGGCTGGCTGGCACCAGTGGAGCAGTGGCAGAGACGCAGCCAGGACTTGGTGGCTGGCAACCCTGCGCATCTGGACTTTGCAGGCTGGCTGGCCTGGATGTGGGACACTTGCAGACAAGTGGAATGATGGCTCCTCATGAGTGGAATGATGACCACAGAACCCTGACAATGGGTTCTGGGGCTGGAGTGGCTGGCACCCCTGCTCGGCCGGGCATTGCAGACTGGCTGTCATCGGCAGAGCAGTGGCAGAGACCCGGCCAGGGCAGCAGAAGCAGCAGAGGCAGAAGAAGTGGACATTGGATTGCTGGGGCACAGAACCCATGCCACAGACAGCAGAGGCAGTGTTGTCAGCAACAGCAGCCAGTGGATTGCCCGGGCATAGAACCCATGACCCAGACAGCAGAGGCGGCATTGGCAGCAACAGAAGACATTGGATTGCCTGGGCACAGAACCGATGGCACAGACAGCAGAGGTAGCATTGGCAGCAGCAACAGAAACTGGATTGCCCGGTAGCAGAACCCATGGTACAGACAGCAGAGGCAGAAGCGGACATTGGATTGCCAGAGCAAAGAACCCATTGCACAGACAGCAGAGGCAGTATTGGCAGCAGCAGCGGACATTGGATTGACGGGGCAAAGAACCCATTGCACAGACAACAGAGGCAGCATTGGTATCAGCACCAGACACTGGATTGCCGGGGCACAGAACCTGGGGAACAGACAGCAGAGGCAGTATTGGCAGCAGTAGTGGACATTGGATTATGCAGAACCCATGGCAGAGACAGCAGAGGTGGAATTGGCAGTAGCAGCAGGCATTAGATTTCCGGGGCACAGAACTCATGGCACAGACAGCAGAAGCAGCACTGGCAGCAGCAGTGGACATTGGATTGCTGGGGCACAGAACCCGGGGCACAGGCAGCAGAGGCAGTATTGGCAGCAGCAGCAGCGGACATTAGATTACACAGAACCCATGGCAGAGACAGTAGAGGCAGAATTGGCAGTAGCAGCAGACATCAGATTGACCTAGCACAGAACCCGTGGAACAGCAGAAATGGCAGCAGTAAGATTTGCTTGTGTGCAGCACCCATGGAGCCAGGATGGTAGGCTTTGCAAGGAAAGAGGTCCCATACAGCAGCAGACGGCAGCAGCAGGATTACATGGGCACATTTGGATTTACCAGGGCAGAACACCCATGGACCAGCAGACAGGCAGTGGTATTCCCAGGCCAGTAGGTCACATAACCCATGGTTGCCAGTGCAGGCATATAGGCACCTTGGCATGAGAGGTAGGCAGGCTGGGGCAGGGCTTCATCTTTGCCCACAGGGTGGGCAGATAGGCATTTTGGCATGAGAAGAAGGCAGACTGNGTAGGCCCCAGAACCCTGATGGTGGGTCCTGGGGCTGGAATGACTGGCTGTTTCTTAATGTGGTGGAATGATGGCTCCCCATGAGTGGAATGAGAGCCCCAGAACCCTGGTGGTGAGTCCTGAGGCTGGAGTGGCTGTCTGTTTCTTGATGTGGTGGAATATAGGCTCCCCATGAGTGGAAAGACTGACCCAGAACCCTGACGTTGTGTCCTGGGACTGGAGTGGCTGGCTGTTTCTTGATGCGATGAAATGACAGCTCCCATTGACTGTAATGTATGCCCCAGAACCCTGATGGTGGACCCTGGGGCTAGAGTGGCTTGCTGTTCCTTGATGCAGTGGAATGACGGTTCCCTGTGAGCAGAATGACAGCCCCAGATCCCTGATGGTGGGTCCTGGGACTAAAGTGGCAGCCTCTAGACAAAGTGGAATGATGTCTCTCTGTGAGCAGAATGACAGCCCCAGAACCCTGATGGCGGGTCCTAGGTCTGGCGTGGCAGCTTCTGGATGAAGTGGAACAACAGTCCTCCCTGGCTGGAATGTAGACCCCTGAACCCTGATGTTGAGTCCTGGGGCTAGAGTGGCTGGGTGTTTCATGATGCGGTGAAATTACAGCTTACGGTGAGCAGAATCATGACCCCAGAACACAGTGGTCCTGGGGTTGGAGTGGCTAGCACGCCTGTTCGGCCAGTAATTTCAGGCTGGCTGGTATCAGTAGGGAAGTGGCAGAGAACCAGCAAGGAGTTGTTGGCTCACACCCCTGCTTGGGAAGGCATTGCAGGCTGGCTGCCATCGACTGAGGCCAGGCCAGGGCTCGGTGGCTGGTACCCCTGCTCAGCCAAGCATTGCAGGCTTGCTGGCCTGGATGTGGGACACTTGCAGACAAGTGAAATTACAGCTCCCTGTAAGTGGAATTATGGACCCAGAACCCTGACAATGGGTCCTGGGGATTGATGGCACCCCTGCTTGGCCAGGCATTGCAGGCTAGATGGCATTGGTGTTACAGTGGCAGAGGCTTGACCAGGGCTCAGTGTCTGGCACCCCTGCTTGGTCAGGCATTGCAGGCTGGCTGGAATTTGTGGGGCAGTTGCAGAGGCCCAGCCAGTGCTCAGTGGCTGACACCCCTGTTTGGCATTGCAATCTGGCTGGCATCAGTGGAGCAGTGGCAGTGTCTGGCCAGGGCTCGGTGGCTGGCACCCTGCTTGGCTGGGCAGTCAAGCTGGCTGGTATCAGTGGGGCAGTGGCAGAGGCCCGGACAGGGCTTGGTGGCTGTCAGCCCTGCTTGGCCGGGCATTGCAGGCTGGCTGGCACCAGTGGAGCAGTGGCAGAGACGCAGCCAGGACTTGGTGGCTGGCAACCCTGCGCATCTGGACTTTGCAGGCTGGCTGGCCTGGATGTGGGACACTTGCAGACAAGTGGAATGATGGCTCCTCATGAGTGGAATGATGACCACAGAACCCTGACAATGGGTTCTGGGGCTGGAGTGGCTGGCACCCCTGCTCGGCCGGGCATTGCAGACTGGCTGTCATCGGCAGAGCAGTGGCAGAGACCCGGCCAGGGCAGCAGAAGCAGCAGAGGCAGAAGAAGTGGACATTGGATTGCTGGGGCACAGAACCCATGCCACAGACAGCAGAGGCAGTGTTGTCAGCAACAGCAGCCAGTGGATTGCCCGGGCATAGAACCCATGACCCAGACAGCAGAGGCGGCATTGGCAGCAACAGAAGACATTGGATTGCCTGGGCACAGAACCGATGGCACAGACAGCAGAGGTAGCATTGGCAGCAGCAACAGAAACTGGATTGCCCGGTAGCAGAACCCATGGTACAGACAGCAGAGGCAGAAGCGGACATTGGATTGCCAGAGCAAAGAACCCATTGCACAGACAGCAGAGGCAGTATTGGCAGCAGCAGCGGACATTGGATTGACGGGGCAAAGAACCCATTGCACAGACAACAGAGGCAGCATTGGTATCAGCACCAGACACTGGATTGCCGGGGCACAGAACCTGGGGAACAGACAGCAGAGGCAGTATTGGCAGCAGTAGTGGACATTGGATTATGCAGAACCCATGGCAGAGACAGCAGAGGTGGAATTGGCAGTAGCAGCAGGCATTAGATTTCCGGGGCACAGAACTCATGGCACAGACAGCAGAAGCAGCACTGGCAGCAGCAGTGGACATTGGATTGCTGGGGCACAGAACCCGGGGCACAGGCAGCAGAGGCAGTATTGGCAGCAGCAGCAGCGGACATTAGATTACACAGAACCCATGGCAGAGACAGTAGAGGCAGAATTGGCAGTAGCAGCAGACATCAGATTGACCTAGCACAGAACCCGTGGAACAGCAGAAATGGCAGCAGTAAGATTTGCTTGTGTGCAGCACCCATGGAGCCAGGATGGTAGGCTTTGCAAGGAAAGAGGTCCCATACAGCAGCAGACGGCAGCAGCAGGATTACATGGGCACATTTGGATTTACCAGGGCAGAACACCCATGGACCAGCAGACAGGCAGTGGTATTCCCAGGCCAGTAGGTCACATAACCCATGGTTGCCAGTGCAGGCATATAGGCACCTTGGCATGAGAGGTAGGCAGGCTGGGGCAGGGCTTCATCTTTGCCCACAGGGTGGGCAGATAGGCATTTTGGCATGAGAAGAAGGCAGACTGAGGCAGGGTTCAAGCTTGGCCACCCGGACTGACCGGAAGACAGGCAGCATGGCATGAGTATCGAAAGATTGGCTGAGGCAGGGTTTGATCTTGGCAACCTGGGTGGGTGGGCAGACAGGCAGTGTGGCATGAGCACTGGAAGGCTGGCTGAGGCAGGGTTTGGTCTTGGCCCCCTCGGAGGGTGGGCTTGGCGGGCAGACAGCAGCGTGGCATGAGTAGAAGGCAGACTGAGGCAGGGTTTGGTCTTGGCCACCTGGGCAGGCTGGTAAGCAGGCAGACAGGCAGCATGGCATGAGCATAAGGCAGAATGAAGTAACATTTGATCTTGGCCACCTGGGTGGGTGGGAAGACAGGCAGCATGGCATGAGCATGGGAAGGCTGGCTGAGGCAGGGTTTGATCTTGGCCACCTGGGCAGGCGGGTGAGCAGACAGGCAGCGTGGCATGAGAAAAAGACAGACTGAGGCATGGTTTGATCTTGGTCACCTGGGCAGGCTGGTAAGTGGGCAGACAGGCAGCATGGCATGAACAGAAGGCAGATTGAAGTAGCATTTGTTCTTGGCCACCTGGGCAGGTGGGCAGACAGGCAGCATGGCATGAGCATGGGAAGGCAGACTGAGGAAGGCTTTGATCATGGCCACCTGGGCAGGTGGGCGGGCAAGCAGACAGGCACTTTGGCATGAGCAGAAGGCAGAATGAGGCAGGGTTCAAGCTTGGTCACCTCGGCGGGTGGGCAGGCATACAGGCACCGTGGCATCTGAGCATTGGAAGGCTGGCTGAGGCAGGGTTTGATGTGGGCCACCTGGGCAGGTGGGTGGGCAGACAGGCATCATGGCATGAGAAGAAGGCAGACTGAGGCAGTGTTTGATCTTGTCCACCTGGATGGGTGGGCAGGCGGGCAGATAGGCAGCATGGCATGAGCACTGGAAGGCTTACTGAGGCAGGGTTTGATCTTGGCCACCTGGGTGGGTGGGGGAGTGGGCAGGCAGACAGGCAGCATGGCATGAGCATCAGAAGGCTGTCTAAGGCAGGATTTGATCTTGGCCACCTGGGAAGGCAGGCGGGTAGACAGGCACTTTGGGATGAGCAGAAGGCAGACTGAGGCAGAGTTTGATCTTGGTCACCTGGGCGGGCGGGC
>QEPC01010573.1:507127-538181 GCA_003113815.1 Sphenodon punctatus | reverse complement strand
ACAGGATTTAGCAACAGAGTCAATGTAGGGTTTAAAAGAAAGGGCTGAGTCAAAGATGAAGCCTAGGCTATGGGCTTGGGGGACAGGCAGGATGGTGACTCCCTCAATAATTATTGACAGTGAGGAAGGAGAGGAAGGATGAGGGCGGAAGACAAGGAGTTTAGTTTTAGTCATGTTGAGTTTGAGTTGACATTGAGACATCCAGATAGAGATGTCAGGGAGACAGTTGATGATATGAACTTGAACAGAGGGGGAGAGAGAAGGAGTAGAGAGCTAGAGTTGAGTGTCATCAGCATAGAGGTGGTATTGGAAGCCATGGGAGGCAATGAGTTTGCCTAAGGATGAGGTATAGATCAAGAAGAGGATAGCGCCAAGAACAGAGCCTTGAGGAACACCAACTGAGAGGGGGAAGGAGGAGGAGGTGGAGTTGGAGAGAGACACATTAAAGGAGTGGTCAGAGAGGTAGGAGGAGAACTAGTTATGGACAGAGCCACAAAGCCAAGGGAGTGAAGGGAATCCAGTAGGAACGCTGAGCATCAGAACATGAGCATCAGAACATGAGCATCAGAACTCTGGCTGAGGCAGGCTTTAATCTTGGCCACCTGGGCGGGTGGGCAGACAGGCAGTGTGGCAAGAGCAGAAGGCAGACTAAGGCAGGCTTTAATCTTGGCAAGCTGCGCGGGCGGGCAGACAGGCAGCGTGGCATGAGAGGCAGTAGGGAAGTCAGGCTGGAGCCTTGGCAGGGCACTCAGATAGGCTGGCGAAGACTGAGCAGCGCATGAGAGAGAGAGCCAGTCAGATAGGTAGGCCAAGATCATCTAGCCAGGGGCTGGCTGCCAGGCTTACAGCTTCCCAATGCCACCCTTCATCATGAGGTCAGTCAGATAGGCCAGCCGAGGCCATCTACTCAGAGAGACAGAGAGGCAGGGTGGGTGCCGAGCATTGGGAGGGAGGGACAGCACCTCAGCAGCAGCAGCCCAGATTGCGGAGGAGCCCCGTCCTAAGTCTGCTCCTGGCATGGGATGGCGTGTGCTACTGCACCATCAATCCATGTCCAGGGGCAGCTCGGGGTGTCCCAGCAGCGGAAGATTCACCTTGATAAAAAGCAACTGCTCCACCAACTTGGCCCCCAGTCTCAGGCAGTGCGGGGAGCAAATGTCGCTCGCCATGGAGAACACCCACTCACTGGGGACACTGGTTGATAGGCAGGACAATATACCCTTGGCCACTTTGGACAGGGCTGGCCATACATTGGTCTTGCCGTCCGAGTAGGTCAAGGGATCTCTGCTGGCTTCAATGCACAGCTCCTCCTCCAGGTAGTTCTCCACTGCTGCTGAGGTGCTGTTGTACTCCCTCATGTAACTCTGCCTCGGCACCACCTCCACCACTGCCCTCAGCCACTCTGCCTGCCTTGCTTTGCAGAAGCCCATGCTTGCCAGAGTGCCCTGCACATATGAGCTGCTGCTGCTGGCAATTGGGGTGCTGCTGCTGCTCAGCCTGCTGCTGGTGCTGCTGCTGCTAGAGCTGGGGGCAGGGATAGACCCCGCAGCCTGAAAGAGGTGGCTGCTCCCACTCCCACCATCCCCAAGGGCATAATTCTGCTGCTGCTTCTGCCACGCAATCTCAAGAGCCCGCTATGCCTGGTGGACCCTCTTCACCAGGTCACGCTTCCAGTGCCCATAGAGTGCTTTCTGGCATGTTATGCTGTCCTTGACTCTGGGGTCCAGCATGGTAGGCAAAATGAATTCCGCCTGCTTCAGGAACTTAGCAAACCACGCCTTCAACCCTGCCTTCAGCTGCCGCACCAGGTTAACCGTATCATCTGCCAGCTTCCTGCCCTGAGGGCCACAATCCCACCCCTAGAGAATCTCCTCCAGCCTCCTGAGGAGACTCTGGAACAGAGGTGTCACCTGTCTGATGGTGGCCATGGAGGAACTGATGGTGTCCGTCATGGCCAGGAATGGTCTCAACACGAAGACCGTGTGAGCCAGGATCTCCCATTCTGCCCCATCATACCCTGGAGGTGCCCCGCTGTCCATCACCAGTTGATCCTGTTGCAAGGCAGCTTTCTGCTCAAGAAGCCGCTCGAGCATCAGGAACGTGGAATTCCACCTTGTGGACAAATCCTGCACCAGCTGGTGCTCTGGGGGGCCTTGCTCGGCCTGTTTCACCCAGAAGAGGTCACTTCCCTTCACGCTCCGGTTAAAGCAACCGGCCAGCTTCTTCTCCCGCTCGATCAGGGAGCTAAGGGTTCCTGCCCTAATCCCCTTCTCCCCAAAGCCCAGAGCATCCCTTACCACAAGGTGAAGAGTATGTGCAGCACAAGGGATGCTGGTGAAACCCCCCTCATGGACTGCCCTCAACATGTTGTCCGCATTGTCAGTCATCACGCACCCCTAGGTGAAGGGCGCACCTGCCATGACCCACTCCCTCACCATGGCGGTCAGGGCTGTTTCGATGTTCCAAGAAGTGTGGGGGCTGTCCATCACTTCTGCCTGAAGCAGGACTCACCTATAGCCTGCTTTGTGACCCCTCCTGCCACGGCCAAATGCTGCTTCTGGGTCCTGCCACCAGTGTGCAGTCACTGCCAGGTAGGCATCCTGTGCATTTAGACTCGACCACAGGTCTGTCGTAAAGTGGACGGTGGCACCCCGAGCCCTTCCCAGTTGCTCCGTTACTCACTACTTTAAAGCCCGGTACATGACTGGCACCACCTGCCAACTCAGGGTGGTGCACAAGGGCAGCATAAATTAGGGGACAGGAAGCCAATCAGGCACCTAAACCGTATGTCCCTGAGCACCGAGAAGGGCTGCCCATGCAGTGCTATCATTTCCCCCAACATGTGCGTGGCCTTCAGTTGAAAGCCACTCCACCCTCCACGTCCTGCAGCTGCAGATGGACTTGGCAGCTGCCCCCACCCCAGCTTCTCCATGGTGCACTGCTGCTGCTTCTGCTGCAGTTCCCCACTAGCAGCAATACCCCTCCTGCTGCTAGAGGAAGCTGTTTGAGCAGGACACTTGCCCGCTGATGGAGGCGGACGACTGGCTGCTGTAATTGTGAAACCACTTGTGTCCACTGCCCCTGCCTGCCCACTTAGCAGCACAGTGCTGTGGCATCCCTTCGGGTGCCTCGCCATGGCAGTTCTGCCAAGCTTGGTGACCACCTGCCCATGCTTCACCAGCTTCTGGCACAAAGTGCACTGCACGCTTCACCCCTTCTGGCACAAAGTGCACTGTACCTCCCTGGGATCATCCGCCCGCACCAACTTAAAATTTATCCATACGGAGGATTTTTTGCCCACTCCTGCCTTCTGGCCTGCACTTGGTGATACACCGCTAACAGCGTTGCTGGGAGGGACAAAATATGGTGGCGACACAGCTCTCGGAGGGACAGCCATCGCCTCAGCAAAAGACATCTCCTCTGCAGGACTAGTGTCTACCTCGCTGTCCCCAATCAGAGTTATGTCCCGCAAAGAAGAGTACTGGGAGCCTTAGATTTATGGAATGCCTAACATGCTGCTGCCACTCTCCCTGTGCCCCCTATAGCTGCTGCTGTGACTGCAGATGTTGCTGCTGGTGGTGCTTCTGGTGCTGCTGCTGCTTCAGTTCCTCTCCCTGCTGCCATTGCCCAGGGATCAGGCCCTGCCTCTAGTAGCTGGGGTGGGATACATCAGCCCTGGACTGTTGGGGATCACCTCAATACTGGGGGTACATTGGTGACCCTGGAGGAACATCTGACCCAGAAGCACCTGTACTGCTTCTGCAGGCGCAGCAGAGACAGCTGCAGCCTCCTGGACTGCAGACCTTCCAGTGCCCTGCATGACAATGGAGAACGCTGGCAGAGGCACCACCAAACCACACCCCTAGTGCCACTGCTGGGAGCCTCTGAAGCCTGACTGCCAAAATCAGGCCTGTGCAGTTTGGGGGGTGGTGGTGGGCTCGGGCTGCTGCTGATGCCTGATGCCACTCCGCTGGCACGAGCCCTGCCACCTCTGCCACGTGCCCCATTGCCCGACTTACGGGCAGCAGACTGGCCTCTCCTGCTTCCCTTCTCCATTTCTCCAACCCAAATAATTCACAGGAAGATTTTTTTATATATATATTTTATTTATTCAAATTGGTAATCTAATATTATATATATCTACACTAGCTCTAACTGCTATTAGCTATTCTGGAACCTATGGAACGAAATGGAAAAGTATCTAATATCTACAAAGGCCTAGTCATACAAACACACTATAAAATATTAAAAGTGAATCACTACGCACTATCTCTATCTATCTCTATAACTAAGCTAACTCCTACATCTATCTATCGATTGATCGATCAATTGATCGATCTATATTAATAATAATTTTTATTCTCATGTTGTATTGGCTCTTTTGGTATGTACATTGCTAAGGTCTTTGGCCTCAATAAAAAGATTATCTATCTATCTATCTATCTATCTATCTATCTATCTATCTATCTACAGGGATGAGGGGTGGGAATCTCAGACAGGTCACAACAAACAACAACACAGGAAGGGGTACAAAACTGAAATGAAAGCTAAATCAATCTAATGCTACTCTAAATAAATCCAAAACCAGGGGAAGGGAATCACGGATGGAATATATACAGGGAGGATTGAAGGATTCAATGGATGGTAGGGAGAAAGAACACAAGGAGGGGTAAAAAATAAAAATAACACCTAAATCTATCTAATCTAATCTAAATAAATAAAACTATGGAGGTAAATGTGTGGAAATGGGTGAAATAGGAGGAGTATGGCAATGAATTGGGAGATATACAAACTGCTGGGAGAGGGAGAGTTCTGAAAATGCCTGCTGACAGGATCAGTGGCTAGCTCAGAAGGAGTTGGAAGGGGGGAGGGTAATAACTTATGTTACTTGCTGTGCCCGCCTTACCACAAGCCCCATTGGCTCTGTGCAGCCTAGCCAGTAGCGAATCGCAGACTGTGAAGCCAGTGGTCTGAGGAAAAGCGGGATGGTGATTGGGCAGGCTGACTGCTAGTCCAAGCCTCTCCACCACTGACACCAGGAAGTCTTCTCCTCAGCTGCTTCCCCCTTTCCCTGGGCCTTCCAGCCCTGTTTTTTCCTGCCTGAACATGCCCAAACTCATCCCAACGGGGCCTAACTGTTCGGGGCTTCAGGTGTTCGATTCGGCCGTTCGGTTCAGCCATCCAAACGGGCTGAGTTCGGTCTGAACACCAAACAGCCGAACTGCATTCACACATCCCTGCCAGTCAAACCCCAAGACACAGACTAGACAGCCGGGTGCCACAGATTCCCCAAACCCCAGACCCTACTCGCACATCACATTCCACACAAGCACATAGGGGAATGAGCCCAACAGGGAGGGAACAAGGGGGTCTAAACTGAGTGTGTGTGTGCGGGGGTGGAGCTGTGACAGAGCACAGTGCCCACAATAAATAGGTGAGTTCTGTAATAGGTGGGGGCCACACCAGACTCCCAGCTAGGACCACTGCCCATGTCATCCCCAAAGCCCTTAACACCATGCATGGAAAAAGGCTGCAGATGTAACACTGGCAGTCAGCAAAGCACATGGAGGAGGCAGGGTCAGAAGGCACAGAGAGGAGAGGCACTGTCCAACAGTGACAACCCGGCTGCGACCCTGCAGTAACACACAAAGAATGGGGTAGGGATGCACAGGGCAGAGGCAGAGCCCAATACCATGCTAGGGAAGAGGGAGGTCAGAAACACCAAGGTCCCCGAGTAAAGGCAGCCTGCCCCAGCATGTCTGCCCAAACTACAGGGAAGAGGGGACAGGACACCAGGGACTGTAGGGGGACACGGGACAGCATGAAAACAGTGGAGGGGGCCAGACCGTGAGGACAGGGGCCAAAGGCTCAAACTACAGAGAATACACAGATACAAAGGACACCAATGGGGCGGGGAGGAGCACAAATCCACATACCCATGACCTGCCAGACAACCACCCACACCAACTATACACAACCCACACAGAGGGGAACACTGGAGGGAAGAAGAACACAGAGACCAGGGGAGAACATGCAGAAAAAACTTTAATAAAGAACCAGCAAGAGCAACAGGCTCCAGGAAACTAAAAAACAGAAACAGAGCAGCAATAGGGTGCTGTGGCGGATTCGCGCCCTCAGTAGGGCCAGCAACCCCAGACCCTGCTCCACCAGTCCACCTGGGCATGGTCCAACTGGTGCACCTCCTGCTCCCTGATCCTCTCATTAATCATCGACTGTACTAAAGGGGAGAGGGAGAGGAAGCACAATATAAAGGCAGGCCACAGACCACAACATCCTGGGACTCCACACAAAAGGGAGGGGAGGGGAATACACACACAGGGATTACTCACAGATCTATTACACCTGCGTACCTGCACGAAGCTCAGATCCCACCCGCTGGAGCTGCCCAGCCATCTCCCACAGCCAGAACACAGTCACAAGCATAAGCACAGCAGCTAGAAGGGAAGACAAAGTGGGAGGTGGGGACAGGGATCAGGCCATGACATGGGGGAGTGGGGAGGTCACCACTCAAAAGCACACAACATTCCACCCGGTCCCAACAGGCGCCCCCCAGTCAGTGACAGGAGAGGAAAGCGCTCCAGAGGCCGCCCCCAAGGGAGTTCAAAGGGAGATGGATCACGGTCAAGAGCTCTCCGATTGTGGCGTCCTTCCATAGCTGCAAGAGGAGGAATGTGAGACCGATAGGGGGCATTAGCCACAACACATCACGGGGTCGGAACTAGAGCGAGACCAGGGCAACATAAAGGGACAGTAGCACACACAGAGATGCAAGGACCATGCCCCGGGGAGAATGCAAAACCGCCTAAGGGGGGGGGCATGGGAGGCAAGCAGGAATGGAGCCCCATGACAGCCATACACAAGCACACAGCCGGAACACACGGCTAGCTAGGTGCACATCTGCAGTGGGAGTCACCACAACCCTGCAACATGCCATGGGGCCCATAGAGCCAAGGGAAAACTACTACAAAGAGAAACAGCAGGGTGGTAAATGCAATACCTCAGAGGGAGCACCCAGTAGAGAACCAATAGCCCAAAAAACACCTGCCCACCCAGAGGCGCCGGAATGCACCCCATTTGGCCCAACAAGGGTGCATGTGCCACCCCAAGACACATGTACATGGCCCATCCACAGCCTCCATGGCCCCCAAACTCCCTGACCAGTTGCAGGAAGTGAGAGACAGGGACCTGCAGCACATTAACACCCAGAGACAATGCACAATGAGTGGCAAGAGCCCGCATGGTGCACGGGCACCGGACATCGCTTGCTCTGGGAGACACATTCAAGAACAGATGGACAATACAGCAGCTTGCCTAGCATGCTGATGGAAAGGTGCCCCCAGTGGAGCAACCATCCATCCCTACCACCGGTCAGAGCCCCCAAAGTCCCTGAGCCCCACAAATCTCTCCCAGACCCCCAGAACCAGCACCACAACAAGCTGGTGCAAAGGACCCACAGACACTGCAGAAGAACACAGGCTGCTAATTAAGTCAATCATTTATTGAAATAGGAACTTTGAAGGTGAACCACTGGCCAGAGGGAGCAGATACCAGGGACAGAGGGGTAGTACCACTGGGTGCAGGCATGGAGCGGTAAAGTAAAAGGAAGGGGTCTGGAAGGTTCCATGCCTGACCTAACAGGAAAGCATCTGACATGAGCCCCACAGACCTCAGAGCAGGAGACAGATGGACAGGTAGAGGGTGCACGCAGTGGGGCAGAAGCCAACAGAATGGGCACAGGGAAGCAGGAGCGCTGTTCCATCACTATTGAGCCATGAAGGAGATTGCAGTAATGGCAGAGTCCTGGTGCAGATGCCAGGCACTCAGGGAACATCGGCCCCTGGACAAGGCCCTCCCAAGTGTAGAGGCCGCGGCAGTTACCACTGATCCATTGCTCCATGGGTGGGTGGTGGGTGAAGATGGATGTTGCACAGGAGCATGCATGCACCTACACCCATCACCCACAGTGATCACACAGACACCTCCACCCATCTCCACCCATCAAAACACACCCCACCCACTGCCCGCAGTGTTGTTCACACAGATGCCTCCACCCATCTCCACCCAGCGAAACTGGATGGAGGCATCTTGTATGAAGAGGGCCCATGTTTCAGGGCTGCAGAGTTGCCCTGTGGATGCCCTGTAAGTTATCATGTATAATAAAATGTAACACCCATTTTATCTGTGTTAGAGTGTCTTTGAAAAGGACCTTTAGGTGTAGATGGGTGTTGATGGGTGGGTCCCGAGAGCATGCACACCCACCCGGCCCCGTTCACACGGACGCTCTCCCACCCATCTGATTGGTGAGTGGCGTCCATGTAAAAAGGGTCTATGTGCCATATTTGGTAGGAGGGGGGTATGAGAGGAAACCATTGAGTGATGGTAAGCCAGATGGCAAGGTTTTTTGTTTGGTTTTTTTTTTTTTAAATTATTTTTATTGATATTTTCAAAAATAACATTGTTCCTTTGATTTTAAACATAATCATGTTACACAGTATTTCAATGTGAACATTATAATAAGACAACTACAAAAAGAAAAGAAAAGAAAACTTTAAATTTTAACCAAAGCAAAACCTAGTGCGTGTGTTACTAAAGAGTGATATGATGACCCTTGTGCTCAGAAGTGAATCTAACCCATGCCAATCAGTCTTCTTGAATTGTGCATTTTCTTTATTGAACGTTTAGAACTGAACATCAAAAATGGTCTGGAGATCTTTCTTCCATGCCAATTCTTTATCCAAAGCCTGCACAATGGGGATCCAGGTCTCTTTGAAGCTGTTAAGTTTCCCATGTAACCCTGCATGGAGTTTTTCCATTGAGAACATAAAGACAAATCTCTGGAGCCACTCTTCCATCTGGAGCTCACTTTGGTCTTTCCAGTGCCTTAGAATTATATTTATGGCAGCTAGAAATAGCAATTTGCAGGATTGACTTTTTGCCATTAAACTCTCCCCCTTCGTATATACCCCCAACAGGGCTATCTCAGGTCTGAAGTGAACCATAGTCTCAGCTAGTCGGTTCACCACTCTCCACACCTTTCCCCAGAAGACCTGCCATTTGCTGCAACCTCACCAGCAATGTAAGTAGTCCCCCCTACACCCACAACCTCTTCAGCAGAGCGCTTTGCCCCCTGGTGTCATATATCTTGTTCTGTCTGGAGTTAAGTAAAACCTCATAGTCAGTTTTATCTGTGCTTCTCTAATTTCTAAAAATGAGGCACAATTATGCATGTGCTCCCACATTATTTTTGCCTCCTGTTCCCCCAAGTCCATCTTTAAATCTTTACTCCATTTTCCTGTTGCTGTATAGTATATTTTTGAGTTCTTTATAAAGTCTCCCCAGTCTCCTGGCTGTTTTACTTCTCTCAAATAACAGCCTTTCAAGTTTTATTTGCTCTCTCCCATAATTATCCCCATTTTGTTGAGTTGTGCATAAATCTTTTAATTGTAAATATTGAAGGGTATTCAATTTTCACTGTGTTAGTTCCTCCATCTTCTGTATCTGGATAAACCTCCCCTTAAGGAATAATTGATGCATTTTAGTTATCCCTCTCAATTTCAGACTTTGGGTGATTTCAGATGAGATGGGGCGGCATTCGGCCTGTCCCGGAATCACCCAAATAATTCCCCACCAGGATCACTCCGGCACGTCCAACAGACGTGCCGGCTGATCCCGATGGGGAATTGGGGAAGGGGCGGGCCTGCATGGCATGGCGTAATGTGTGGCCGCTCGGCCCTGCCCCCCCATGCTCCCCCGCCGCCCGCCCTCTGGGGAGATGGGCGGGCGCCACGGCCAATGCGGCCACAGCGCTCGCCCGAATTGACCACGGCCTGGAATCCCGCTGGGGATTCTGGGCCATGGTTTCCAGCCAGATGAGATTGGCCCCTTCATCACGGCGAGGAATTGCATTCACCACGTGATCGGCACCAGCCCCGCCGGTTCTGCCGATCACGTGGTGAATGTGACTCCCTGCCGCGATTGACCATGGCAAACATTGGGGGGGGGACTTCTGGTTCCCCAACAGACATTACAGGACCATTCCCCACCACAGGGTATTGACTGTGGTTGAGCGTGATCTCGTAACATCTGAAAATACCAATTTTCTCAGATTCAGAGCTATCTCGAGTTCTTTGGCTTCATTAGTATCAATGGGAGTAAAGGGGGATTTTCCTGGTACAATTTTTACCTTTTTTTGAATTTTTGTCCATATTTTTAATACTTCCCATACAAAGGGATGTTTTTTAATTGGGACTGTTTGACCCGCCTTACAATCTAATATTAGATTTTTAAGAGAATACACCCAAAATACCTGCCTTTCAAACTCAACCAATTCCTGTGCTTCTAGCCCGTGGTACCAGTCTGGAAGCGCACCCAACACTGCAGTTTTATAGTACACTTCCAGATCTGGTAGATTAATCCCTCCTTTGTCTCTCATTCTCATGAGAGTTAGATTTTTCATCCTAGGTTTCTTACCGTTCCATGTTAGATTATTCATCAAGCAGTCACACTTCTTGAAGAATTTGTCTGGCAGTGTTATTGGTACAGTACTAAATTTATATAGGATTTTTGGAGCGATATCATTTTAAATAAATTTATTTTCCCCAGCCATGAGACCATCAAGTTTTTCCAGGGTCTTAGTTCATCCTCTAGTTTATTTAGTAGGGGGACATAATTTTTCTTATACAGGTCTTTTGTCTTCCTGGTTAAAGTTATCCCTAGATATTTTAAACCACTCTTGCTTTTTGGAAAGGGTGAGATTCTCTCAAGCTGTAATTCCTGCATTTTATCCTTGCCAAATACCATTGCATATGACTTATCCCTATTTATCTCATACCCAGCTATTTCTCCAAAATCAGTGAAGACCTTTAGTACTTCTTTGCAAGAGCTCTCTGGATCAGACAGATAGAGCAACAGGTCATCCACAAACAGAGATAATTTGTGTTCTCTTTCTTCAATTTTCACCCCTTTAATTTTATAGTTTTGGCGAATTATGATCGCCAACACTTCTAAAACTATATTGAACAGGAGCGGAGACAGGGGGCACCCCTGTCTGGTTCCACTCTGGAGTTCCAAAATCTCAGAGAGTTCTCCATTAATTAAGATTCTTGATTGAAATTTTTTGTATATGGCTCTAATCCATTGTAAATAAATCCCCTCAAATCCCATCTTTTCCATTGTAAGAAAAAGGCAATCTGGTTCGGTTAAATCAAAAGCTTTCTCTGCATCCACAGAGATTATGGTAGCCACGCCGGGGTTTTACTTATTTCTAAATTATATATTATATTTATTGCTTTCCTTATGTTGTGCTTCCCCTGTCTCCCTGGGGTGAAGCCCGCCTGATTTATATGTATTATTCCCTCTATAATTGACTTCAGCCTATTAGCTAATATTTTTGCAAATAATTTGTAATCTGAGTTCAGTAGGGAGATCGGGTGATAACGGACGCAAAGTTCTAATGGCCTGCCTGGTTGGAGGATCAGGGTCACTGTAGCTAGATAAAAATCCTGGGGCATGGCCGCTTCCTTCCAAATATTATTAAATGCATTGGTTAGATGTGGGATGTGTACCTCTTGGAAGGCTTGGTAGAATTCATTGGGGAAGCCATCCGGACCACACGCTTTGTTTTTCTTTAGTGTGGAAATTGCCTCCAGAACCTCCTGCACTGTTATTTCTGTGTTTAGAAAAGCCTTTTGATCTTCATTGATTTGGGGGATTTTTTTTCTGTCTAGAAATCGCTCTATTTTTTCTTTTTGAGGCTTGCAAGAAGTGTAGACTTTTTTGAAAAAATCCACAAAGGCTTTCTGAATATGCTTTGGCTCCCCTACTTGTTCCCCTTGTGCATTTTGCACTTTTGAGATGAAGGCCTTCCTCTGTTTTATTTTAACTAGATTAGCCAGCGTTTTGCTGACTTTATTCCCATATTCATAATAGTGGAGTCTTATTTTTTGTAGTTGTGCTTTTATTTTCCTTAATTCTGCTATATTGATCACCTCCCTGGCTGTGAAGATTTTGCGCTGCAGCTTTTTTGAGGGGTTAACTTTATTTTGGGCTTCAAGCTTCTGTAGCTCACTATATGATTCTTTTACAAGCTGTCTCCTTCTTTTATTAATCTGTGCCTGCAGGGAGATGATTTCCCCCCTAATAACTGCCTTGGCCACTTCCCAAAGCACTCCTGGAGAGGAAACTGACTGCTCATTTATTTCGAAAAACTCTTTTAGGTCTTCCTGAATTTGCTCTCTGTTTTTACCTTCATTTAGGATTAATCTCCTTAACTGCCAATTCCCTCTAGTTCTCTCTGTTCTCTTGGGATCCCTAAAGCTGGAGATGATTGCATTATGGTCTGAGAGGACAACAGGCAAAATAAAACATTTACTACATCTTACCAGCTCCATCTTTGAGCACAGTACATGGTCTATGCGGGAGTACATATTATGCACTGTCGAATAAAAGGAATAATCTTTAGCATTCCCATTTATGTGTCTCCATAAATCTTCCAGCCCCAATGCAAGAAACATCTTTGNTACTCCCCCTTCCCTTTGAATGATCCAAATCAGACAGGGTAGTGTTTAAGTCTCCCTGCACTATAATCCACCCTTTGGCTTCTTCCATCATTTGGGAAGTATATTTTTTATAAAACTCAATTTTGCCTTCATTTGGGCCATACATGTTGACTAACGATAATTGGAGGTCTCCTATCTTACCAATAACACATAGAAATCTCCCCTCTTTGTCGTTAATGATTTTCTCCTCCTTGAAGTCTATATTTTTGTTTATTCCAATTAGAACCCCTGCCTTTTTTTTTGAGTGAGCAGGAAGAGTACAACTTCCCCACCTTAGGGCTGGACATTCTTATAACATCCTTCCTGAGCATATGTGTTTCCTGCAGGAAAAAAATGTCTGCTCTTTTCTCTATTTTTAAATTCTTAACACTTTTCCTCTTCTGGGGGGAATTTAGACCCCTAACATTCAGCGAAATTGTTTTAAAGTCACTCATCATCCTTTAACTGGTTTCCCTTTCTTGTCCCAGTCAGCCTTTTACCTTTGTTCTCCCCCTCTTTCCCATATACTGCTTCACCCTCTCTCTTGTCAACCTTTGTAAATGATTTTTGTCTGTACACCACCTCTTCTTTTACACACACCATGTTACACTCTTTAACTTTTTAAAACATTTTTAACTTTTGGACCAACTACCCCAAAACCTCCCCATCTGCCTCCCCTCCCTTCCTTATACTTTACCCCTCTCCTTTGATACTCCCCTGGAAGTGCCAAACTTCTAGAGTTTTTCTCTTCTCCACTCCTCTCTAAGCCCTTCCCGTCCCCCCCCTTATAGTTTAGAACCTTTGCTGCAAGCCTACCTTTTATCTGAACCATGGATTATAACATCTTTTTATCAGTCTCAAAATTATCAAACGTGACAAGAGACTCTCAGAAACCACCCAAACATCAAGACCCCCCCCACCTTCTCTCTGCATGCCCTTTAACCCCTCGCGGCATACATAACGTTGATCCCGCCGTGTGACCCCTGTTGCTGAATCAACCCCCCCTTCCCCTCTGCAGGTATTCTTCCTGGACACCCGCCACCTCAGCCACTAGCAAATTTGATATCTCTGTTTAAAGAACAAGACCCTCTTCCACACTGCAAGTTCTTCCCCCTGCCTGGGTGTTTAGTAACTGGCTATGACCCATTAGCCTGTCAGTGACTGGAGACCCCCTCTTCCACTCTGCAGGGTTATTGTTTTTGTCTTGGGGTTCCTATGGGGATGCACTATATGTGTTATCCGTTCTGCTCAGGGATGTCTCTCATCTTCATTCTGCTGCCTCCTCATTGCTATTCCTTGTCACCGGTGGTATTGAATGCAGGAAGGTTTCCAGATCCTCCGTGGCATTGAAGATTTTCTTTTTCCCTTTGTATGTGATCAGGAGCTGTGCTGAAAAAATAATTCTAGGGCTGAGATTTATTTGAAGCATTGTCCCGAAAAATTTGTTCCATCTCATCCTTCTTTTAACTGTTTGTGCTGCACAGTCTGGAAGGATTCTGATTGGGTTTTGTTGGAACAGTAGCCTCCTTTTAATCCTGGCCGCTTGCAAGAGTTGCTCTTTAATGTTATAAAGGGTGAATTTCACTATGATGGGGTGGGAGGGTGGCGGGGATCAGTGTTTCTCTTGGTGATTTCAGACGTTACGGGTGCCCGGTTCGCCACAGTGGATTCCCGGTGGGGGTGAACCAAAAAACCACCCCTCGGGGTCAATAAAACCCCCAAACAGACGTGATGGGACCACGGCAGGGAATAGGGCCATCAGATCACGGGCCAGGGCAGTGCAACAGCCGTGACACCGATTTCCGCCCATGGTCAAAACACCCAGAATGCACTGGGCAGGGGGGAGACACAGACATGGCTGCCTGAAGGCAAACAAAGCCAACAGGCACACAAGGAAATGCCCACACAAGAGAAATGGGAAGGGAGGGGGGAGAGGAAAAAGAGCCGGCCAGGTACCACACACAACAGGCACACAGACATCAGGGGCACAGTGGAACACACAGCACAAGCACACGCCTGGGCACGCACACACACACACACACACACACAGAAGGGAAAGGAAGGTAGGGGGGACACGGGTGCCCGAACAACACACAAGACACAACGGGCACGGGAGGGGATGGAACAGGAAGGAGAGGGGAAACCACAAAGGGGCAGGGCAGGGCAGGACATAGGCAACCACAACCCCCACAGCAGAAATGTCCACACGGGCACTCCCACAGCAACACAGGCAGTCCCGGAACAGGGGGCCACAGGAGCTCGGGATCAAGGCACAGCGGGAACCCACATGGCACAGCAAGTGGGCTGGGAACAGTCCAGGAGGCACACACAGACCCCACACCCTGGAGAGGGACCAATGCAGGGCAGGAAGGAGAGCCGGTGCAGCGCAGCAGGTCCAAGCAGGCACAGATACACCCAGAGGAAGGCGTGAGGGGCAGTCCGGGGGCCCCAGAACCCCGAGGTCACACAGGCACCCAAGGGAGGACCAGGGCCGCAGGTGGCAGGATTGGTGGATGGGGACAGTCTGCTGGACACAGGCGGGTCAGTGAGGCCCTGCAGAGCATCAGACCCAGGCACCAGGGAAGGCAACGATGGAGGGGAACACCGGGTGCAGAGGCAGATGGAGGGGCGGAGGGGGCCCGGAGCCACAGGCAGGGGCATCAGCACCCCGTGAAGCAGACTGCATAGCAACATGGAAGTGACATCAAGGAGGGACCAGCCGACAGAAACTGGCCCCCGGCCAGGGGCGAGAGTCCACACGGGGGCAGGCAACCGGGGGGCTGGGAGGCACACTGGGACTTACAGCCAGCTGCTGGGGGGAACAACAGGCCCAGGGGCTGGGTGCCCCACCCGATGAACAGGTGGGGCCAATGGATCATGCCCCTGTGGTACCCCGTCAGGGATATGTGGTGGGTGATCCAGTAGTAGGCCTCAAAGGTATCTTGCATGGACAGCCCCAACTGCACATCTGAATTGGCCCACATGCCCGACAGCGCTGTCAGCTCTGCTGTGGTAGGCTCAAACACTCAGAAGTCAGCAGAAGGGGGCCACGGAAGCTGTCCCAGCTGCAAAGGTCAGTGGTACACTGCCCCATGGGAGCGCTGGTTCCCACAGGCCCCGTGAACTCAGCCAAAGTAGGACACAGCCACGGCAGGGTCCCCCTCCACAAGGCAGAGCATGTAGGTGTCCAGGCTGCACACAGACAGCACAGACACGGTCTCAGCCACAGATCAGGCCACATGAGAGCACCTCATCTCTGGGATGTGCCCATTGGGGAAGGGAACCAGCCCCAGGGTCTCCGCATGCAGTCAGCAATCAAGAGTGTTCGCCTCATAGCTGAAGCAATCATGCTCACATAAGCACCCGATTGGTTTTCCAGGCAGCCCAGGAGGAATAACACCACAGACAGGGGGGCACACATACACTCCAGGGCCGGGGGTGGCCTCCGATGGGTCTCATGGACAGGACAGGCGGCCACAGGCCACAACATTGTATCGCAACAGAGCGAGGCATGGGGTGCAAACCTGGCACATCTGCAGACAACAAGCGCACACACAGGATGGCTAATCAGGCCGGCAAGGACACGGGGTTGCAAACAGGGAGAGGGGGTGGTGGTGATGGTTGAAGTCATGCAGCTGCACAAGGAGTGCACAGCCCCATGTGCCCATGCAGGCATGAGGCCCCATGCAAGGACAGGAGGTGCACCCAACCGCATGCCAACGGACACCAGCACCACATTGGGGGCCCGCCCAGCTGCGGGTGGGGCCCAGGCCCACCCAGACCATCACAGGCCCATCATCATCGCCCCCCAACCCACAGGGCCCCCACCACCATGGAGCGGGACAGGGTAGCTGCCTACTGGATGTACCTCGCACTTGCAGCTGAGTGGTACTGTGACTACACTGAGCAGCTGCGCCTCCTTACTGCAGAGCTGCACCTGGGGGCCCGCCTGCAGGTTACCCTGTCCTGGAGAGATGCAAGGGCCCGCAGGGCACACCATGGGTGCAGGAGAGTCCTCGCCTAGCTCATGGTGCAGAGACTCTCCAGGGCAGACTGGCAGGCTGTGAGCTGGAACTGCACCCAGCCCTCGGCATTCCGCAAGGTGGCTGGGTGCCTCCAATGGGGGAGGCAGCCCTGCTCGCTGTTCCCATCGACAGGTGGATATGGGTCACTGAGCAGCCACAGGGTTGGTGGGCCAGGGTGCTGGCCCAGTGGGTCAAGGCAGCCTGGAGGACCCACTTTAGGATGGACAAGCTCACCCTGCTCTGGCCTGCTGAGCTCCTTACGCCCTGGCTTGAGTGACAGCACACCCTCATGAGGACCCCCATCCCCATGGTCCAGCGGGTGGCTATAGGGGTCTGGACCCTAGCTACACCCGACTCCTGCCGGTCCGTCATCCAGCACTTTGAGGTAGGCCTGAGCACCATTGCCTGTATCCTCTGGGATGTGTGCGAGGCTGTGGAGGGCGTGCTCAAGGACAGAATGATCCAGCTGGTGGACCAGGGGGCCGTGATGGCAGGATTCGCGGCTGGAGGCTTCCCCAACTGCATGGGAGCCGTGGACGGCACCCACATAAAGATTCTCCGCCCCTCCGCAGGGGAGGCTGCAGAGTATGTCAACTCCCTGCAGCTGCAGGTGGTTGTGGATCATGATGCCCGGATCATGACCATCTCCCCCTTCTATGCCCGGATTTTCCAGGGGGACTTTGCTGACATGGGGATGACCTGGATTGAGGGGGTACCAATGCCCCCCTGTATCCTGGGCGACCCTCCCTATCCCCTCACTCAGTGGCTAATGAAGGTCTACCCAGTCGCACACAACCCTGCAGAGGTGCTGTACATACCCGCCTGTGCTCAGCAGGACCGTGGTGGAGTGAGCTTTCGGGGCCCTGAAGCAGCACTGGAGGAGTCTCGCTGAGCGGCTAGACTACACTGTGGAGACCTCGACCCTGGTGATCGGTGCCTGCTGTGTGCTCCACAATGTGTGCGAGACCGAGGGGGCAGCGCTAGAATACCCCAAGCCCACATGGCCCCACGGCCCGGTGCCGCTGTACATGAACGCCGAGAACCCCAGGGAGTACCATTATGCCAGGCGTATCCGGGTCGCCCTGGCGAGGCATATAAGCCGGGAGGCTGAGGTGTGAGGGCTGCAACAACCTGGCCCACCCCCGGGGGTTCCCTGTGCTGGCCCCTGCATGGGAGGGGGTCAGGTACCCCCCTACTCCACCCCTGTTGCCCACAAATGGGCCCAGGAGGCAATATAGTGCAATAATGCTTTAGTTCACCCGCGTGTCAATGTGCACCCAACCCAGCTACCTCCACCCCAGCCATGCCCCGCCTCCTATAGTGCCGCCCACCTCACACTGCCCTTCCCCTCCTACCACTTCCCCCCCATCCTCCACGTTTCCTGGGATGCCCCCTTGAGCACCCAGAGTTCAGCATGGAGCTCTGTGAGCTCCCGTCCCCCCCACCCCGCTGTCTGTGTCCCCAGCACTGTCCTGGGTTGCTTCCTGGGCTGGAATGGGGGCCGGTGGTTGGGGGGAGGGCAGGCCCTGGACCCGGGGGGCCCCCCTGAGAGGCTGCACCCTCTGGAGGGCAGGGGGGACCAGGAGGTGGATGTGCAGCCCCTGAGGGCATGGGGGCACCTGGGGAGGTGACGGATAGGGCAGGGGTGCCAAGGGGCCCGGCATGGGGACCTGGGCAGGCAGTGTGCCCGGGGGGGTGCCTGCCATCACATAGGCACACATGGTGCCCATGTGCAGGAGCAGGGAGGTCCCAATATCATGGGACCTGTCCATCTCAACAGAGTGCTCCCACACCATCCCTGTGACTGCCTGCTCCAGCTGCCCAAGCGCTTCCACCTGCTTGCTGTGCTCCAGGCACTCCCACCTCTGCTCCAGGTGCACCTCGGCCTGGAGCCACATGTCCCGCGCCTCCACTCGATGGCTGCCTCCATCCGGTCCATGGCCGCTATCATCCTCTCCCCCTGTTCCACCTAGGTCCAAACGATATCCTCTACCTGGTCCTCCCTCTGCCAGCAGACCCGTGCCCAGTTCTCCCTCATGCGCTGTTCTGTGAGCATGGGTCCTGCAGATGCTGGCTGCTGGGGTTGCCCTGAAGGGTACAGTAAAGTGAGTTGGATGCCACCCCAGGCACCCGCCTCTGTCCCAGGATGGGACCGGGGCTCCTTGGGGGCCCAGACGTGTTACCTGGCCCCTCCCACCACCTCCGAGTGTCCTCTCTGCACCCCGGTGGGCCCTCCCACCTGGCCTGCATGCCTCACCTGGTTCCTCTGCCTGCTGCCCACGGTCCTCAGTGCCTGCCTGCTCACCCACCTGGGTCTGGTGCTGGGGTGTTCCATGCCCTGTGGGTGAAGAGGGGGGTTTGTTGGTGTAGGGGTGTGCAGTTGGGCAACCAGGTCCCTGCCCCCTTCCTGCCTTGCTTTTGGGGGGCTGGGGCTGGACCCAGCCCATCCATCCCCCGCTTGGCCCCTTCCCCCATGGTCCCAGTCCCTCTCCCCTCCTGGTCATCTGCTTACCCGCAATGTCAGTCTCCGATCCTTCCAAGGCCAGCCGCTCGGTGTGGGACTGCTCCCCCATGGACCACTGACTGAGGGTGATGAGGGTGCCAGCCTCGGACTCCACCTGTCTGGCCTAGGGGTGGGTGCTCTCTGGGCTGCTGTCGGGGGGGGGGACTACAGGTGCCAGTGGTCCCTGGGCATTCCCTTGAGGTCCTGGAGGTCTGGGGCCCTCGAGCGTGTGTCTACCAGGGTGGTGGCGAGGGGAGGGGGTACCTCGGCCTGTTCCCTGCCCTTGACCACTGTGCTCCCGATGAGCCATGGGGCGACTTTTGACCCCTTCATGTGCAGTATTCAGTCTAGGGCATCATAGAAGGGGGCAGTCCGGACTACGTGTCCGGACCGCCTGTTTTTGTCCCTTATGGTCTTGTACCCCCTCTTCAGCTCCTTGGCCTTGGAGCGGCACTGTTCCATGGTGCGATGATGCCCTGCTTCCTCCATGTCCCCCACTATGTCCTGGTAGACATGCAAATTGTGCTGGTTGAGCACGAGCTCCAGCTGGGTCCAGGGTCCCCCTGATCTGTATGAAGTCCCGGGTCTCCTGCAGCCCCCACTGGTCCCCTCTGTGGCAGGGATTCCTCCCTCATCTCCCCTGCTGGTCCTCCTCCTCCTCCACCACCTCCTCCACCACCTCCTCCTCCACCCGGGCTTGGCCGGTGTCCTCCGGGGGCTCATCCACCCGGGCCCTTTTCCGTGTCTGCGGGACGCAGACGGGGTTATGGTTGGGTGTGTTTCTGGCCCCTATTATGGCCCACCCCCTTTCCCCCCTCCCTGTCGGGAGCCCAGGATGGCCCCTGCCCCCCCTTGGTGCCCGTGAGCCCCCTGTTCCCCTCCCCTTGTTTCCCCTTACCCGTTTCCAGGGTGCCTCCTCCCCCGGTCAGGCTGCTGTCCCCGGGGCATCATGTCCCGGCTGCTGCAGGTGTTGTCCCTCTGCCTCCTCCATCCTCTGCATAACCCCCGCCTCCCCCCCTGCCTGCGCTCCCTCCACCACTGTCCCTGCCACTGCCTCCTCCACCCTCGCTTTCCCTCCTGCCTCTGTCTTCCACCTCCCTCCTTTCTCCATCCCGCCACGCTTCCCTGCTTCAGATTTACCTTTAAATCTCCCTCCGGTGGCTGTGTTGTTGCTGGCTGCCTGGCAGCAACACTGCATGCTTTGTCCCCGGCTGGGGATCATTTTCTTTGGTTCCGGCCGGTGATTGCCATCCAGACGTTACTTTTTGTTGTTTCCTGGTGGGCATCTCTTTGACCATGCTTCCGGAGATTGTCCGGCGGGGAGCCCCAGATGCGTGGTTGAAATTGACCCCATGTGGGTATTGGCCATGGTGAACATCTGGCAGCCGCCGAACAGACGTTCGGGGTGCTTTGGCCCCGCCGTGGGGTTGACCGTGGTTCACTGTGGTTGAGCGTGATTTTGTAATGTCTGAAAATACCCTCTGTCTAGGGCGCCCTACCCCGTGGGCTCTATCAATACTTGGGTTATGGAGATGTTCTTTATCAGGAAAATTCTCCCTGATTAGTGCCTCTATTATTTCATTTACATTTTCAGCCCCCTCAGCTTCTTTTACACCATGAATTCTCAGGTTCACCCTTCTGGAGCGATTCTCTAGCTCCTCACATTTTTGCATTAAGAAGTATGTTTATTTTTTTAGTTTGTTAATAACTCCATCAGTCTCCAGGGCCTGCTCCTCCAAAGAGGAAATTCTGCCCTCTGCTACCTCTGTTCTCCTTGTCAGTACCTCCAGTTTTTTATTTCCTTCATCTGTTGCCCCTTTAATTCTTCTCATTTCTCCAAGGATTTCCTTTCTCATTTGGAGAATTAGTTTCTTCACTGGGGTCCCGTTTGTTTCTGCCTCTGACTCTGAGACCTCTGTGTCTTCTTCTCTCACGGGAGGTTTTGGCGCCCCAGCCATTATTGTTCCCCTCTCCCCAGGCCTCTGGGGATTGCTTCTGCCTCCGTTAGACCACTTAAACCCGCCGGGACCTTCCCCTTCTCTCCACCTGTCAGTGCTTCCTAGGGGTTCAGCTAGAAGGGCTTCCTCCATCTCTGACTCTCTTTCCCCTGTTTGCTCACCAAAATCCGAAGCTGCTGAGTCTTCCCCGGGCTCGGGGCAGTTTGGCGCCCTGCTGAATCCACTAGCCGCTTTCTCCTGCTCTTCAGGTTCCGCCATCTCTTTCTGCTGGCAGAATCTCTCTAAGGCATTTTCCTGCTAGATTTTCTGCTTGCTCTTGTGCTTGCCCGGCATATCTCTTCTTTCCAGAGTTTTAAAAAACTTTTTGTTCAGATTTTTGGCTTGTTTTCTAACTGGGGTTTACGGAGCTCGGGCTTCTCCTTCCTAGCAAGCCCAATGCATGCACACTCTCCAGATGGCAAGTTTTGATTGACTGGCCAAGTCAGATGGTCAGCTTTTGAATTGGCTGGCCGGGCAAAATAAAAGTGTCTGCACTGAAGCCATTTTGTCCATTCTCTTTGGTGAATTTGGCTGCGCTGCATGTTACAGTGCTTTCTGGATCTGTACATAAATGGCTGGGGGGGGGAGGGGTGCCTGCCTGGCCTGGCCTGGCCCGGCTCGGCTCGGCTCGGCTCGGCTCGGCTCGGCTCAGCCTGGCATGGCATGGCATGGCATGTTTTGTCCTGTCCTGTTGTAGGGCCAATGATGGGGGTTACGTTACCCTTTACCATTCCATGCAATTTTAGAATAATAATAATAATAATAATAATAATAATAATAATAATTGGGTACCACATTCCTGCTTGGTTGGCACTTGGCACCATGAGGAGGGATCTCTCTGCCTGGCTTTACTTCCAAAGTTTGTGTGATCTGTTCAAGTTACCATTGTCACAATGCCATGCCAAGGTAGAGGGTGTTCCTGGAGGGGGAGGGGTGTGAATGTCTGGTTACTTAATTTTGTGACTGCTTCTGGGGCCTATGCTTGCTGCCTTTTTTTGGTGGGATTTATTTCTCCATGAAGTTGCAGACTGTTTTTCAGGGTTGTGTTGTCTAGGCTGTGGCATGGCACACAACAGAGCCTACTTGATTCATTGTAAAGTGTAATTTCTGCTGTTCTGCCAACTGCTTGGTACCATGAGGTCAGAGTCAGACTGAGATCTCTGCCTGGCTTCACTAGGGATGGGCATACAGAACCGAGTTTGGAAATTTGATTCGGTTTGGTTCGAAAATTGAATTTAGTTTGGAAATTCGGTTCAGTCGACCGAACTATTCGAGTTTGGTCCGAACTCCGAACTTCCAAACAGAGTTTGGAAATTCAAACCCCATTAAACTAAATGGTATGTTATCTTATAGGGATGGGCGAACAGAACCGAGTTCAGAAATTTGGTTTGGTTCGGAAATTGAGTTCGGTTCAGAAGTTTGGTTCGGTCGACTCAACTGGTCAAGGTCGGTCCGAACTCTGAACTTCCGAACTGTGTTTGCCCATCCCTAGGCTTCACTTCNAATAATAATAATAATAATAATAATAATAATAATAATAATTGGGTACCACATTCCTGCTTGGTTGGCACTTGGCACCATGAGGAGGGATCTCTCTGCCTGGCTTTACTTCCAAAGTTTGTGTGATCTGTTCAAGTTACCATTGTCACAATGCCATGCCAAGGTAGAGGGTGTTCCTGGAGGGGGAGGGGTGTGAATGTCTGGTTACTTAATTTTGTGACTGCTTCTGGGGCCTATGCTTGCTGCCTTTTTTTGGTGGGATTTATTTCTCCATGAAGTTGCAGACTGTTTTTCAGGGTTGTGTTGTCTAGGCTGTGGCATGGCACACAACAGAGCCTACTTGATTCATTGTAAAGTGTAATTTCTGCTGTTCTGCCAACTGCTTGGTACCATGAGGTCAGAGTCAGACTGAGATCTCTGCCTGGCTTCACTAGGGATGGGCATACAGAACCGAGTTTGGAAATTTGATTCGGTTTGGTTCGAAAATTGAATTTAGTTTGGAAATTCGGTTCAGTCGACCGAACTATTCGAGTTTGGTCCGAACTCCGAACTTCCAAACAGAGTTTGGAAATTCAAACCCCATTAAACTAAATGGTATGTTATCTTATAGGGATGGGCGAACAGAACCGAGTTCAGAAATTTGGTTTGGTTCGGAAATTGAGTTCGGTTCAGAAGTTTGGTTCGGTCGACTCAACTGGTCAAGGTCGGTCCGAACTCTGAACTTCCGAACTGTGTTTGCCCATCCCTAGGCTTCACTTCCCAAGTTTTTTTGGTATGTCCAAGTTACCATTGCCACAATGCCATGCCAAGGAAGAGGGTGCCCCTGGGGGGGAGGGGTGTGAATTTCGGGTTTCTTAATTTTGTGACTGCTGCTGGGGCCTGTGCTTGCTGACTCTTTTGGTGTGGTTTATTTCTCCTTGAATGTCCCTTGCTAGCCTGCATTTTTGTGCATGGCTTAGTTGGTATAATGATAAAGTGGGTGCACTCACAGTTGATGGTGGGTCATGCTGTGGGTACACTACTGCTGTTTTTTTTGTGGGGATTTTTACATGCAGTTGCAATTTTTTGAGGTTGTCTCCTGGAGTGGTTGTCCCACTCTTGCTAGCCTTCTTTTCTGGGTAGTGCTTTTCTAGGTAGTGCTTTGGATGTGGGTTCAAGAACTTTGCAAGTTTCCAAAGCTTTTGGAGGTTCTGTGCTTCAGTCTCTGAAGTCCAAATCTTTGACAAGAACACTAAATTGCCTCCAAGTACTATTTGGAACTTTGAAAATCGGTCTGAATACCCAGAAGTTCTATTCGGTTCAGCCCAAAAATAAACACAATATCTAAATAACCAGACCAAAGTATCCAGTGGATATCTGATGAAATAGGACTGAATATCTACTTTGTTGGATATGAACCAAAGAGAGCAGATTCACTGGCATACAGTATTCATTGAAGATGTTAGTTTCAGCTCTATCTCAGACACTTACCACTGGACACTCTTTCTTCAGAGAAGCTCGAGTGTAGACCTCCAGTTTTCCCTTTCATACCTGTCAAGTGTCCTGGATTTTCTGTGGGGTCCCAGATTTTTTATCTGTAATGGAGTCACTGTGAAGTAGGGGTGGGACTATCAGTATTGGATTTATCCGATAATGCCAATAATGGTCGGTATTGGACTAATCTAATAATACCAATAATTGTCGGTATTGGAATACAGGGTTTTTAACATTGCTGGTTTTTTTGTTTTTTTAACATTGCCCATTGAAGTCAATAACTGCAATGTTAAAGATCCGAGAAAATCAGCAGTTAAAAATTTGATATTCCAATACCAATAAATCCGATATCAGGAGATCCGATACCAATAAATCAGATACCTGATAATTCCCTTGGAGTCCCACCCCTACTGTGAAGTGACTGCAGTAAAGGTTGTTTTCTGACATTACATGGGAGGGGTGGGAACTTTCACAATCACCATCAAACTTTTGCAATTGCCACCGTGGCTCTCTAATTCCAAGGATTAGCACTCATCAGAATGCATTAATCCCCTTTTAGCGTGCAAGAACACTCGTCTTTGTAACAACTATATTTGGGGATCTGGTCATGTGTGGGTGTTCTTACACGCTAAAAGGGGATTAGTGTATTCTGATGGCACTAATCCTGGCAATTAGAGAGTCGCAGTGATGATTATGAAAGTTCTCAGCCCTCCCACGTAACATCAGAAAGCAGCCAAAGTCTCGCATTAGAAAGGGAGGGGAGAGGAGGAGCAATTTGCAAACCATTAGTGGGACAATTAGTGGAATTCTCCAGCCTGAAAGAACCAAATCATCCAGTTTGCTTCAGGCAAGTTTAGAGCTGCTCTTCCTATATAAGGAATTTCCTATTGTTCAATGTGTTTGTTTGTTCTCATTTTTGCTTCATCTTTCCCATTAAAGCCCACTCAGGGCATCTTACATGATATAGAAACATAAAAACAGCTAAACAAATCCCCATAATGCCCCCAACCCCTTCCCTAAACCTTCCATCAAATCACACCCAAAACCTATCCCTGCTTGCCAAATGCCTGGCCAAACAAAAGGATCTTACATTGCTTCTGTAAGATGAGCAGGCTTGGGCTTAGACAGAACTCCAAAGAGAAGGAATTCCATAATTGTGTGGAAGCCACCAAGAACGCCTCTCTGCATGCCCTTGTTGTGGAAACCTCATGGGTAAGTGGGAACCCATAAGAGGGCACTCCAGGCTGACCTGAGAGGCTGTGATGGAACATGGGGGAGGAGGGGCTCTTTCAGATACTTGGGGCCCAACTCTTTGACTCCTTTATGACTCTTCTCATTGAAGGGAGAAGAATAGGGTTTTACAACACCTGGGACAAAATGTTCAGTCTTTGGAATTAAAAAAATAAAATAAAAGCTCTGTTTAGAAGCATCAGTTTGGAGCTATGGATTTCTAAGTGTTTCCCCTGAAAAAAACAACTTTCTCTTGAAGAATTTCAAACCCAGCCCTTGTAAGGGACTAATGTTTTGATCAATTGAGTTTCCTTTAAAAAATAAAAACAAAACAAAAATCTGACAAGCCTCTCTGTTGTGGAGACTGATACTCTCCTCTTTGATTTTTAGTGGCCATTGAGCTGCAAAGGAGGTAGGTGTTACACACATTTTTTGTGCGTTTGTATGAAGTTTTCTCCCCCCCTCCCAAAAAGGGGGGGGGGGGTTTCTCTGTGTATGTGGTAGGTTAGGTATTCATTCTTCTTGTTGTTTTTATAGGATGAGAATAGTGTCATTTGCCAAGTTGTACTATTTAAGATAGCCAAGGTGGACTTTGGAGGGTGTGTCTTTGAGAGAAACAGCACTGTATTTCATCAGTAAAAAGGTTTTTCATCCCTCATTTTTCTTTCTTTTTACGTAAATAAGGCAGCTATGTTATTTATTCTTCATTTGTTGCTATGCTAATATATATGTATTCTGTCTTATGCATATTTCTTTATTATTAAAGATTGTTATATACCCCTGAAGAAGGGTCATTTGGACCCGAAACGCGTAGGGTTGTTTTGGTTGATTATATGGGATTGTATTTGTTTATGTTATATTCATTACTGTGTTTTATTTATCTGTAATAGTAAATTGTTATTTTGTATAAGTAGTCTATTGGGGGGTACCTTATCAAGATCGAGTATGCCCCTGTGGGAAAGGGATTAAGGATTTGGGGCACTATATAATCTCCTGCCCCTTTATGACGCCTAGCGGACTCAATTGTGTAAGGCCACGGGTTGGGACTGCTCTCACCCTCAAATACAACATCTGATCTATTTGCTAGGAGATAATGATCCTGAAAGAACAAAATCGGTGGCCATTTTTGCTTTGAGGGCAGCCAAGCTCCACATGGTTTATGGATAGCTTGTGACATGACATTTAAGTCACCTGGGTGTGTGGCTTGACGTTATCTCTGGCCTCATCTTGGGGGGGGGGGTATACGGATACTATGTATATATTGAGTAGCTATTATGCTGACAGTTGTCATGATATTTATTATATGCACAGTGTTTATTCTGCTGCAGTGTGGCATTTGTTGATCCTGTTTATCTTTTATTTACCCATAGGGTAGTTATATTTTAGTTGTTTTATCACTTATCATTTATATTTTATAATTTTATGTGATGGCCATGTGGCTATTACAATAAAGTTTATTATTATTATTATTATTATTATTATTATTATAAGTAGTCTTGTTTTTTTGTCTTTTAAGCCTCTGTTAGGCAATGAACTATTGCCTAGCACTTGCCTATGAGAAAACCACACGGCATCTATCCTGTCCAAGAATCCATACAGAAGAAGAAGAAGTGGCTGGAATGCGGGGGTGCGGGGGCAGGAAGTTTGTTGTTGGAGGGAGGTCTGTGTAAATTGTAAAACTCATTTGGCATGGGAGTTTGGAAGCCAAGCAGCTTGGGGAAATGCTGTGATAGATCTTGGATGTAAAATAGGGGCAGGACAAGTGTTTAAGTATGGCTTATGAGGGAGAATGTATAGATATGTGAATCCTTTAACTTTTTAAGGGTTGGTTTTTTTAAAAGTTTTTGTTATTTTTCAGTCCAGCCCAATAGTTAATAGACTACTCTTAATATGAATATACTTTTTATATGCAAAATATATGCAAATTATATCACACATTGCCCACATTTTGACTCATGGTCCCTCATTTCAGAGTCCAGAGGTTGAGAGGTATGCCCCCTTCTCTGCTGGGTGATCTCCCTGGCAGATTCTCCAAAATGCATGGCTTAAAACCTGTTCAACTCTCTTCCTTTTCTGTTTGCCCTTCCACCAAAGTCTTTTATGTTCTATGGGGGCTGCAGTACTGCCAAGTAGCCTCTCCCACGCAAGCAAGCAAGAGATCACCTGCATTAACCCTTTCGGCACTTTTTCAGCATGTGGTGTACATACAACAAAGTGAAAGACAAAGAGAAAATGAGGGTAAATACATTTCAGAACAACTATAATAATGGGTGGGATGTGGGGCTGTCCACCCCCAGAGTTGCTCCCGGGGTGCACCCTCACATTTACCCGCTTCCAGACCCACCTGGGTTGGGATCAGATGGACACACGGTGAGTTCCCAGCCCCATGGTCCGCCTGTCTGGTTCCCCACCACCATACACACACAATATAGAGCTGGCAGGTGATTGCCTAAAGCTCTAGGCTGGTACCCGAAACTCTATTACCCATGACAACGACCAGCTGGAAACAGAGTAGCAGTGTGGCTCCACCCATCAAACAAAAAGCTGCTCTGCTTTGGTCTGGGGCTCTAGGTTTGGTTGGCCTGCTCCATCAGCGGTGCTCCAGGATGTTCCGGAGCACTGCCAGTGGGGCTACCCTGGAGGAGGCACATTCTACTCCACCTGCATATAGGGCAGGGCTTTTTTCAGACAGACAGGCCACACAGGGGTGAAGCAGACTGTTTTGGCCAGCACCAGAGCAACTCGTCCATCTGGAAACACCCAAAGTGGCTTCCTTGTTTACAGACATCAAAACTTGTAGGCAGAACTGTACAAATATTTTGGCCATGATTCATTCCTAACCCATAATTGCAAAAACTGACTTTGCAGATGGGGAATCATTCCACTTGAGGAAGAGGAGTTTCCAGCAGCATGTACTAGAGTAATTTATATATTACTCTAGTACATTTATATATATATAAACACAAAAGGAACTAAAGTACATACAGTCACCAGAGGGGGAAAAAGAAACCCCAAACATACTACTACATTCAGTACACCCCAAATAGAACACTGCTGCTTTCATATAATCAGTCTATAAACAGAAGCAAATATGGAAATACATCAGATTTCCAACTTCTGATTAGACAGAACTGCAGTCTTCAGTTTTAAAACCAATGAAAGAAATCTAGCGACACCCTTTGTCATTTTGGGGTCCTGATCTCTTAAGAGAAACACTGCAACTGTCTGGGGGGAACAAAAACCACAACAAGAATGCCTATTAGCAAATAGGGGGTCAATAAGCGATAATCTCCATCCTAAGTAGGCTGGGAAATCCAGTATTATATGAACAAGTGTCTCAGGAACCGACTTTTTGCATTTGAGCAAACAATATTGGCATACCCTTTCATTATATGGAATGCCTTTAATTTTCCTTCGGTGAATGCTGATGGGAAGACATTAAACCTTGCTAGGGTAAATGCAACCCAGCTATGCCATAGGAGTTGATCTGATAAATAATAAACCCCTTCTACAGGGTCTGAAAAACTCTAAATATTTGTGAGACCATTTGGCAGGCACTGAGCTCCCTTAAGGTCTGGTGCTCTTGGTTTTGCAATCAATTTCTAATTTCAGTCCATGCCCTGGGGAAAGGAAACAAAGAATATAAACTGACTAAGGTACTGGTCGTGGGGAAGAGTGTAAGACCCCCTAGCTGGCAGCTGGGAATAGGAAGGGTAGAGCTGGTAAATAATTTCTCCTATTTGGGAGAAGTCATCCATAAGAGAGGCACATGGAATAGCCACCTGGTTAGGAGGGCTACCATTGCTAGGCAGGCTGTACACCCTCTGCTGAGAGCCTGCAGGATATCGAGAGGTATACCACTCTCTGATCTATTGAAAGTGTATAGGGCCAAGATCCCTCCTACCCTACTGTTCGGTGCAGAACTCATCCCATCTCTCAATACGCTCCCGCGTGAGAGAGTACAAAATCTGTTTCTCCGGCGGCTCTTAGGAGTCCAATCGGGAGTTCCGGAAGCCATAATACGAGCAGAATTACGTATTCCCTCTATTGATTTTTTGGCAAAGAGAGCTTTCATCAACTATTGGATAAGGTTACTAAAGATGCAGGATTCAGCATTACCGGTACAATGCTTGAGGGAAGAACTTCTGTATCAAGGACCACGAACCTATCCGTGGCTTTTATATTTGGGAAAATTAATCAATACCATAGGGTTTTCCTTCCAACACTTTCAGGACAAGTCTATCCTGGCCACCAAGTCTGAGATTCATCTTCGGCTCAAGGACATTGCTAACCAGGAGGACATGGCCAGAGTAACAGCATGGAAAATAGCCCCAAAATTAGGGACCTTTAAGAACCAGGCTTTATTTGAGCCGTTCTTGGACATCCTGGCCAATCCAAACCTGAGGAGAGCATATATTCTTCTTCGCAAAAATTGTTAGAGGAGCGGTAGTGGAAGGGAGATATGGGCATATTCCACGGGAGGCTAGATTATGCTCCTGCTATAATCAGGAGGTGGAAGATGTAGATCATTTTTTACTGAGATGCCCTTATTTTGAAGCTCTGAGGGCAACATGGGTGGCTCCTTGGCTGCCTTGTGAGCACCAAGTGCTTGATCCCATTAGATACCTATTATCTCTCACCCAGGAAGAGGCCATTAGAGACTTGGAAATTTACACTCATTTAGCAGCCAAGAAACAGCTCTATATTTATAAGGCTCTCTCTGGGAGTAAGATTCATGGGACAAGGCCGGACAACCAAGTGGGGTAGACTCTTCATGGACAGCATGGGGATCACTGGGATAATTTGGACCAGTATCCGCTTTTGTTTTACTCCTATCAGGGGACCCAAGGAAAGGACAACTGTGGGATCTGCCCTATTAAGGATTTTGCCCTATATTAGGGAAGATCCAGTGATTGTATTGGTTAAATGACATTTGGCCTAGTTACTAGTGTGACATATTGACCAAGAAACTTATTTTATTCTATTTTATTGTATTTAATTAGTAAGATACCTGAGGGCTTATTTGTATGTATTTTTGTATGTATTGCATTGCATATTTAGGCCACAGGTAGTAGTCGTTTATGTCTGTTGTGAATTGTTTGTATGTTATTAGGCCATGGCGAGAGCCAATGCCGTCAATAAACTTGAACTTGAATATAAACTGTAGAAAAATCTAAAGAATGAAGAATCTCTTCAACCTTAATTGGCCATTGGCCAATAGCAGCATGCATGACCACCTGTGACATTTAGTTAGTCTGAATTAAATTTAAACGCAACCATAACTAATTTAGCCAATGTTGCTACAGAACTGATTCCTGATTCTGCTCTGGAGGGATGGGTGAACGGTTCGGGTTCGGCCGTTCGGTTCGACTGCATTCGGTTCATCCGTTCGGTTCGGCAGTTCGGTTCGGATGCATTTGGTTCGTTCGTTCGGTTCATTCGTTCGGTTCGTTCACCGAGTTCAGGTTCGGCTGTTCGGTTCAGTCGTCCAAATAGGCCGTTTGGTTAGGCCGTTCGACTGTTCCGTTCGGCTGTTCGGCCGTTCGGGAAGTGTTGTTATGGTTGTTTTGTTTTTTTTATGTTTTTTTGGGTTTTTATTGGGTTTTATATGGTTTTCTTTTGTTTTGTATTTGGTTTTTTTTTTATATGGTTTTTTGTTTTTTTTTAATCTAATATTATATATATCTGTCTACACTAAATCTAAGCGCTATTAACTATTCTAAATACTATGAACTAAATGGATTATCTAATAAGTACACAGACCTACTC
>QEPC01010573.1:486907-506794 GCA_003113815.1 Sphenodon punctatus | reverse complement strand
GTTTCTTGCAAGCCTCTCCACCCCTGGTGCCTGGAAGTCTGCTCCTCAGTGACTGACACCTCCCTGTAATGTTTGACCTTCCAGTGAACCTTTTTTTGCCACCCGAACTTATCCGAACATGATCCGAACTGACCGAACTGTTCAGCCATTTCGCCGTTCGGTGTTCGGTTTGTTCGGTATGTTTGCATTCGGGTTCGGGTTCGAGTTCAGTCATCCGAACAGGCCGAGTTCGTGCTGAACTCTGAACTGCCGAACCGCGTTTGCCCATCCCTACTGCTCTGAAAAGACTTGTCGGTGTACCTTTTGGTATGTGCAGAATAGAATGCAACATTCTCTTCTGTTCTACCTCCAACTTATTAATCATTAGGAATGTGCAAACAGAATGTGGTTCGGATGTTCAGATGTTCGGCAGTTCAGTTCAAAACCCGAATTTGGGTTCGGTTGTTCAGTTCGGCAGAGTTTCGTTTGACTGAACTTGGCCGAACTTCTGAAAATAGCGCTATTGAGACCAATACCAATACTGAAATTGATTTTTTTTCCTGGTATCAGTATCATTTGGCCCTGAAACTACCTCTGGTCTCCACCCCTGGTGCCAGGAAGTCTGATCCTCAGCTACCTCCCCCTTCCAGGCACATTTTCCCACCCAAAGGGTGAAAACAGACATGACACTAATCACCCTTTAACCACCCTTGGTGGTGATTTATGCATGTTTCAGGGCTGCATAGGGCACCAATAAAACCCTGCAACATGCATAAATAACCACCAAGGGTGGTTAAAGGGTGGTTAGCGTCATGTCTGTTTTCACCCAAAGTCACGTTTTTCACACACCCCCAAACTCATCCAAACTTTTCTGAACTGTTCGGCCTTTCGAACTTTTGGTTCAGATGTTCAGTTCGGTCATCTGAGCAGGCCAAGATAGGCCCGAACTTTGAACATCCGAACCGCGTTCGCACATCCCAACTAATCATCCCTAAACCCCAGATCGGGACACCATATAATAGTTGTGAAATCATTTTAGCTTTAAGTAGCTTTAAGACCAGCTTGAATAACTTCCCCCCCTTGGCCCAATAGAAGCCAGTCATTCCTTGACACATAGCTCTTGCCATAGCCCGAGCACATCTAAGGTGTAAACTCCATGAAGGGAACGCGGAAACAATAATTCCTAGATATTTATAGGAATGAAACTGTTCAATGCAATGAGATTCTATGAACCATCTGTGTTGCGGCATGGTTTTTACCTATCACGAAGACCTTGGCTTTGGAATAATTAATTTGAAGTAATTCCTCTTTGCAATAGGTACAGAAAGCCGCCATCAACTGCCTCAACCCTATCTGGGTGTAAGATATAAGTGCCGTGTCATCTGCCTAGAATAGAATAGAATAGAATAGAATAGAATAGAAAATGGCGGGGATCCTAACTCCACTGGGTGATAAGAGGGATTTGATAGTACAGTTTTCATATTATTGAAGTACAGATTAAACAATAAGGGCACCAAAATACAGTCCTGTCTAATCCCTCTAAAAACCATAATAGACTGGGTGAGATTACCCAGTCTGTTCATTTTAACTTGCAATGGTGTATGGGCATGGACAGCCGTAATTAAGAACAGCAGCCTATGATCAATCTGGTATTGCTTTAATTTTTGCCATAATCTCTCCCTACTCACAGAATCAAAGGCATCTTTAGATCAACAAAGCAAATGTAAAGTTTTGCTTTTTCCCCTGATTGGGCATATTTAGCAATCAATTGGTCCAAAACAAAAATATGATCAAGGGTAGACATACCTTTTTTAAAACCTGCTTGCTCCCTCCCTATAAGGTTTCTAGAGTCTACCTAAGTCTACAATCTAGCCAACAAATATTTAGCATATAACTTTCCAACTATGCTTAAAAGACTAATTGGTCGATAATTGGCAGGTTCTTTAGGGTTCCCTTTCTTAAAAATGGGCACCACCACATTTTGAGAACAGACACTGGGAATCCTACCAGTGTCATTTAAATGTCAAAGCCAAAGCTGCACTCCACCATTCAATGGTGGCTTTTAGAAGTTCAGCTGGAATAAAATCTACCCCTGGGGCCTTCTTAGATTTAAACTGCGAAATAAGTACACCAACTTCTGCAGAAGTAACCAGCTCCCATTGGAGTAGAAAATACAGGGCAAATGTGTAATCTTCCTAATGTGAGTACTGGTCTCCGAGAATACATCTCTGTAATAGGCCACCCATTTATCGTCAGAGATATTTACCTCCTCTTGCCGAGTTCTTGAGATGCATGCAGATTTAATTAGCGACCAAAATTTAAATGAATTGCAGTTCTGCCCAAAATGCTAGCTGATACGGGCTTTTCTTTCCTTCAAGAGATTTTTGTACGCCTTCCTGGTTAAAGGGAATGTATCTACTGCCACCTGATTACCAGTATCTCCTCTCATAATATGCACCAAATGGTTCAGTTCATGCTTGGCTAACCTACATGATCTATCAAACCAGTCAGCTTTCTTAAAAGTTCCCCATATGTAAATATAATTCTTCCATGCATCCTCCTTAGTCCAGAAGAGGAAAGTAATTTACTGCTGGCCTGTATTAATTATATTGCAAAGTCGAGCAAAAAATAAGGGGGAGTCAAGGCTCATTTATTTCCAGCCCATACCTGGTAGTCCAACTTACATATTGTGCCATTATTAAGACCTGAGTCTTAAGAGAGATTTCCAAACAAAAAACCTATGGTTTCACAAAAACGTTAAAGGTAGGGCCATTTCCAAACCAAAAACCTTCCCTCTTATTAAACATTCCTTCTTATCGACAATCCCCTAATGTACACTCAAAAAACCATGAAAATTAATTACAATTACTATTAAAAAAAAAATTAACACACAATACAACAAAAATTAAACACCTAAAAGCATGGAAACTCTTTCAAGATTTTCTATCTATATTTCATAATTTACCATCAACATAAACATAAGATATGTACTTAATTCCTTACCATACATAATTACTCTTATTAATATTTTATCACTAAGTAAGCTATCACATTTTTTTCATTATAAGGCATTAATTAATTTTCATAATTGAACACTGAACAATTTTTTCAAACCACCTTAACGTGCACGCTTCCCCATGCACCACCGTCCCACAAGCAGTTGGACACATGGACAGTGGGGGCTTTGTGTGGACACATCTCATTTAAAAACACCCTACTTCTTCACCTTGGCAATTTCTCAATTTATCTCTCCTTTTCTAATCCTAGCTGTCCTATGTCCACTTTTCTGCCACTCCCCATTTCTTTATATCTTTTATTAACCTTCACTCCATTTGATCTTTGATCATCTTGTTGGGCTTTTTCCTTCTACCTCACTTCCATGTACTCTTCTGGAGACATGACCATGGCCTTCGTTTTTTATGTTCCCATATAATTGGATTTTTCTGTCCTTCATCTTGTCCCTAATGGACATAGCTCCTGGTCTTCTGTTCTTTCCTTGTTAGTCCTTGCATCCAGTTCAGCATTCCTATTGCAATAATTCCTAACATAGCATATTCTTTTATCCATCCTGGCCAATATTCAAGATGCAATTCTTGTTCATTCTACTCAAAATAAGTTTTGCCATTGGCTTCACTAGGTTCATGATTGCAGTCCCAATTCTATACAGCTCCGTTGTTGGCCTTAAAAGGGTTGTACACATTTCACTTTTCATCTTGAGTTGAATTTTCTTAACATGTAGCATCCAATTAAGTTCTCTCTATTTATGCCAAGTTGTTTTTATATAAGCTTATATATAAGCATATTAAAAAGTCCCTACAAACAATAAGGAATGGAAAAACAAAAGCCCAACCCTCCCATAACCCCCAATAAAACCCACCCAATACCACCTCCCATTTCCCACATCCAACGCACCCCCCCTGAAAACCCTACTGCAAACTCACCCCCTATCCCTCCTCACCAAATGCCTTTACAAACAAAAAGGTCTTACACTGCTTCTGGAAGACACCCAGGTTTGGGGGCAGGAATCGAAAAGGCCCCCTTGCAAGCCCTCATTATCTGAAAATAACTCTTATTGTTTATTAGTTCCTGATTGGAAAATATTATGACTACAATTGTTGGATCAGGATACAATTGTTTTATGCTTTTTACTTCTTTTAGCCGGACCGAGCTATTAAGGTGGCTCATGATACTTGATATTTTAATATATATTTTTTGTGTACCATATTTCAGTTTTATGATCATGGACTTTGTATTTGTATTGCTTCTGACTTATTTTGTATCTTTCTTGTATTTCTTTTCTGTGTATCTATTTTATTGTCATTGACTATGGTGAAAGCTAACTGCCTGAACAAAATGTTGTATTTGTCTGAACAACAGTAACAGACGGTACCCACAGGAGGCACTCCTGCCTGAACACAGGGGCCACAATGGGGCATGGAAGGACAGACAATCTCTCAGATATGTGGGGTCCAGACCATTTAGGGCTTTAAAGGTCAAAAACACCACCTTGAATTGTTTCTGGAAAGCTATTGGGACCCAGTACAGACTACAGAGCACCAGTGTAATGTGCTCCCAGTGCCTCACCCCTAAAAGGAGGTGAACCAACACATTCTGCACCAGCTGCATCCTCCAGTCATCAATGGCAGCCCCATGTAGATCATGTTATCTAGCCTGGAGGTGATGAAAGCATGGATGGCTATGGCCAGATCCAAATCAGAAAGAAAAGGCCACAGCCTCTTCACAAGATGGAGTTGGTGAAACACACTCCCAGCCACCACCACAACCTGACAATCCAGGTGCAGCAAGGGGTCTGGAAGCACTCCGAGGCTGCAGACCTGGTTGACCAGAGGGGGCAAACCCCATAAATAAGATGAGTCCCAATCCCCTCCAACCTCATCTTGGCTCACCCTCATCCAGTCCACAAGAGCAGCCAGGAATTGGGTAAGCATCGAGACTTCATGCTCTGGGTTGAATGAAAAGAGAGGATAAGCTGAATATCATCAGCATACTGATAGCACCTCACCCCAAATCTCCAAATGGCCTTGCCCAGCAGTCTCATATACACCTTGAACAAAGGGGGAGACAGAATGGAACCCTGCAGGACCTCACAGTGGAGGTCCCGAGAGGATGATGAGCAGTCCCCCATCACCACTCTCTAGGACCTCCCTGACAGGAAGGAGTGGAACCACTGAAGAGTGGTCCTGCACACCCCCACTTGGGCCCACAGTTGTGTCAACAACACCTCATGATCAACCGTATCAAAGGCTGCTGAAAGACCTAACAATCAGGATAGAATTCTCCTTGTCAATCTTCAGATGCAAGTCATCAACCGCAGTCTGCATGCCATACCCAGGAGGAAAGCCCAACTGGAATGAGTCCAAGAAATTGATGATATGATTCAAGATGACCCTGGAGCTGTCAAGCAACCATCCGTTCAATAACCTTCCCCTTAAGGGAAGGATAAATACAGGCTGATAGCTGGCCAGGAAGTCAGTGTCCAAAGATGACTTCTTAAGCAGGGGCCAGACAACTGCAGTTTTTAAAATGTCCAACACCCTCCCATCCCAAACGGAGGTGTTGACAACTCCAGCCAGTAATGGCCCCAGCATCTCCCAGATGACTTTCACCAGCCAGGACAGGCAGTTCACAACTGGTTGTCTTCACAGCCCCAAGAATCTCATCAACATTGGTGAGTGATACTGATTGAAACTGATCCAAATAAACAGGACAGACTAAGCTTCCATAACCTCAGACTCTGATTCTTCAGGTAAAATGGCAGTACCCAAGTTCCTACTATGCCCCAGCTGCATCAGCCAATTAAATCTGGTGAGGAAAAAAAGTCCTTCCTTCATGAAATATAACTGGCAGTTTGACAGGGTAGGTGGGTGGGTGCTCATGCCACTCTGGTTGACTGCAACTCTCTGGCCCTACCCCATAAGGTGATGGTACCTTTATGGCAATGTGTACCAGAGCTCAGCCTTGTGGGGCTGCTTCCCCTTTAAGGGCTAGGTGCCAGGCAGGTAATGTTGCTGTGGGGTGTGGCAATTCCAGTCCTGAAGCAGCTGGAACAATCAGTTAAAGATAGTTGGAAGTGTGTCAGGGTACTAGCCCTTTAAGGGCTGGAGGCCTAAAGGACTAGCCACACCCCCTTGAGCTATATAAATAGAGGAAAGTCTGAGGAGGCTTCATTCAAGGTCTGGCAGCAGACATGACAGAAGCTATCTGCCTTTCCAGCCTCTATGTTTTCCAGGGTCTTGAACCAGACTAGGCTGAGGAGAGCGCGTAATTAGTAATTAGCCTCTATGCTCTCCAATGTCTTGAATAGAACTCTTATAGTGAGTGCTAAGTGTTGCTTGGAGGGTCCGTGGGCTTAGGGCAGGACTGAGGTCTGCGTGCAGCCAGGGAGCTTGGGATGGACTAAAGAGGCCTGGGCCGGAGGGACTGTGTCTGACCCAGAGACACTGGGAGTTGGACAAGCCTATGGAGATTTCCCTACAGGCTCCCTTAGGGGCTATTGAGAGTCAGCAAACTGGAGCCGGGCTGGACTTGGGGATAGGTATTGCCAGGACTGCCGGAGGAGATGGATTCCTGGCCTTAGTGAGGCTATCGATACCACTGTTGAGACTGATGCTAATGTGCAACTTGTATGAACTATGACAGCCTTGGACTATAGTAACCGCAGAACTGAACTGAGCTATTTCCTAGGTGGGCTGGATTTGGAGGAGTCTGATCTTGCAAGGACTCACTCAGACTTGGCATGCCCTGTTACACCATGCCAGAGAGCTCTTCTCAAGAGAGCTCCCTCATGAACTTCCAAGTGGCTCCAACAAACTAAATTTGAATTCCCCTACCTCACAAATTTCTTGTCTCTTCCCTTCACCCTCCACACTAAGGGAGCAGCAATAAAGTGTCACCTCCACCGAGGGTGAAATGATGAGCATTCTTCTTAAATTTGCCTCTGTTCTATTCCTCTCTGTGCCTTCTGGTTAATTTCCCTTGGTGATTAACATTTCCCTCCATGGTGTTTATACTTTTCAGATACTTCCTGTTGCACATTATATTTCCCTTTTTTCTTATCATTTAGTCAAACCATACATGTTTAGTTTCTCTAATATTTCCTCCTAAATCAACCTCTCCAGCCTTTAATCATTTTAGTTGCCCTTCTCATAGTTCCCTCCAGCAACATTGTCCTTCTGCTGTTGCAATTTATTCTCTCTCAGTCTCTGCTCACATTGGCAAGTTGGCAACAAAAGTGAGATATCAAACATTTGGATGCATCATATATTTTGTAAATTATAGTAGTAGATTTGTTGTACAGCCCATACCTATTTATTATATTGAGTTTATTCTGCCTGCTCATTGCATTCCACCCTTTATCACAAACTCACTAACCTGCAGGGAAGGGAAGAATGGTCAGATAATCAAAATATTGAATACTAAAAAGGTCAACGTAATACAACACAGTACCTGAGCTCCCATAATATAGACGTTATTAAAAACTTTGATATCTCATGTTGTCTAGAAGAGAGGCAAAGTAGACGGCACACAGGATGGAACATTAATCCCTTCAATTGCCAAAGAAGGTAATGAAAGAAGAGAAATGTACATTCTGATGAACACATCTCTATCTTGAAAGCCTCTGAGGTGATGTGTTACCCATATGTACTAGGAATTATAAAAGGATCCAAGGACACAATCGGACCTATATCTGAGATACAATGGGAATGGTTTACACAGAACTAGGGGCCTAATCCAAAGCACATTAAAAGTCAAAGGGAAGACTACATTTGGAGCAAGAAGAGAAGAAACACTACAATATCAAATTCTATGTTAAAAACTTGGGCATGGGGAAAAAATATATTCTGCTCCTGAATGGAGGGGACAGGGTGGTTTCAGAATTAGGAACTAATATAGGTAAAACTCTGAGAGCTGATCTCAGCTTTCGGAATAATGCACAGAGAAGGTACAACTCTTCTGGTGTAAGGTTTGGAAACCTTGGAATAAAGTGGCGGGGATGGTGGTTCCTTTTAGGCCAGAAACAGCCTTGCTGGGTCTCTATCCTAGTATAAACTGTATGAAGTCTTGTCAGAACTCATGCAAGATCATTTGTCTAGCTGCCATAAACATCATAGCTAGGCACTGGAGATCGCTAGAGGATCTCTCTATGGAGGAATTGTCTCACAGAATATGGCACATGTATACCATGGAGGGATTTCATGCGGATCTTCACAATAAGATGCAGGACTTTGAAAAAAATTGGACTCCTGTAATACAAGCCGTGGATGAGAAGAATTGGACATGAATGAACATCAAGGTTATCCAGCTGCATAAAAACAAGTGGAACTTTATTGAACTCTGCAATAGTGATACATCTCAGGGTTGGTATTGGGGAACCGTGGCTTTCTGTCTCATTTTTGTATACTTATTGGATAGGAGTATTGTTGGACATAACCATATGACCAGTGAAGAACAATAGGCCAAAATGTATGTGAATGGTTTACTTCTGGTTGGTTCTTGATGTATTTCATTATGCAAAAATAAAAATAAAAGTTAATAAAAAGAAAAAAAAAAAGAATAATGCACAGATTCAGAATAGTACACAGATTTCATTACATCTAGAGATGAACGGATATTGGGGGGAGGAATGAGTAAACTAGTGCTGAATGAAAATTAATTTTTTTTTACTCGCAAGTAAACTTGAAATTATAAGAAAAGAAAATAATTGTTAATCATTGCGTATGTGCAAAATGGCCACCAGACTGATTTGTGAATGCAAGAAATGTCACTGCCCATAACCAAAATGGTGGCAACAGTATTTACACCCTTTTGGTTAAGGGCAACAGATTGTGAATGCACAAAATAACCAGCAACATGTTTTGCGCATGCGCAAAATGGCCACTGTCCGAAAACAAAATGGAGGTAATGCTATTATTGCCATTTTGGTTATGAACACTGACCATTTTGTGCATGAACAAAACAGTCCAGAGGCCATTTGCACATGCACAAAGATATGTTGTTTTTAAATTTTATTTTCTCACCGAGAACTTGTCAAAACAGTCACAGTTCTTGATTTGTCTGACATGAACCAAGAACTTGTATTTCAATGAGATTTATCACTTTTGCAATTTTTCATTCCAGTCCTAGGGTAAACCAATCAAATATATAATGGCCACAATCCTACCCCCCTCCCCCAGATGCGCGTAGGTTCTGCATGGGGTGTATGTGGCAAAATGTAGTCTCAATTGATGTGCATGCGTGCGTGGGTTGTGAGTGTCGCACGCCAGGTATAGGATTGAACCCACTATCTAGACTGAAAGTGGTGGTTTGGTTAGTAACCAGTATAAGTTTGTTTTCCATCAGGTACCCATTTTGGTTGTTTCATTTCAAGTTTGTTTATCTTGCCACTTTTTTGGTTTAGTTATTTTTGTACTTCTGCTGCTTCAGTATTTTGGTTATTTCATTTTGCCAATGTTTGCACCATTGTGCATGCACAAGTGTCAAAAATGATGCAATTGAAATACAAAAAGGACCCAAAACCAAAATAATGAAACTGAAAACCCAGGAACCTCGGGAAAAAAGAAATCAAATGCCGCCAAAATCAGATGTGTGAGTACCTGTTTTGGCTGTGGATATTGTTCAGGTACACAAAGGGCTAGACAGAAATGCAGATGATACCTATGAATAATAAACTCACTACCCATTTCAGCTCTAGTTACAGCCCAAATCATATAGGGCTTAGGGGTAACCCTTGAGAATATAGGGGTTAAAAGGCAAAGTCTCCGCCTATACTGCAGTCTTTAGAGAAAAGATGGGGGGGCCTGAACCAAGCCCAGTGAAGTTATAATTATTTATATTATGGTAGTATCCAAAGGTTCCCAGGGTATTAGGCATAACTCATACAAAATAAGGGAGATTCCTTGCCCCCAAGAACTTATAGACTAAACAGATAAGCTGGACAGAGTGGGAGAAAAGAGAAACAGAGACACAGGGTAAAAACAGATGTGGCAGTAGCCTGCTTAAGCCCATTGTGGCTTGCTTTGACCTGCAGGCCATGGGTATGTCTGTTTTTGCACCTCCCGATGTTGACCCAGGATTGCCTCAGACTGGGTCAGCAGTTGAGCTAGCCTGAACTTGGAGCTAGGGGAAACCCCTGAAGTTACAGCCCAGACTAAGGCCCGATTGACTGGGCCAAAGCAGGCCACAGAGAGCTAGCACATCTGTTGTAACCTGCCATGACCAGGCTGGATTGGGGCCTGCCATAGCTGCCACCATGGCTGGCCGTCATGGCTGCCCATCATGGAGGGGAGCAAGTAGGGATGGGTGAACCGAACGCGGTTCAAATGTTCGGACGTTCGGTCGTTTGGTTTGGAACCCAAGTTCAGGTTCGATGGTTCAGTTCAGCCAAGTTCGGTTTGGCTGAACTTGGCCGAATATTCAAAAATAGCGCTATCAATACCGAAACCAAAACGAAACCGAAACCAATTTTTTGACCCTGAAAAGACGTTTTTCCCACCCCCGAACTCATCCGAACTCATCCAAACAAGACCGAACTGTTCGGTCGTTCAAGAGTTCGATTTGGACATTCGGTTTGGATGTCTGAACAGACCAAGTTTGGTCCAAACTCCGAACATCAGAACTGTGTTCGCCCATCCCTAGGAGCAAAGTTCTAGGAGTGGTGTGGATGTGGGGCTGTCTGTCCACACATCTGTTGCAGTCCTCCCTAGGCTGCGCAGGTGGTGGGACAGCAGCCCGGCCACGGACATGTATGATCGGAGCCTTGACACGGCTCAGGCCATGTCCATCGCAGTCCCTGCCACGCCAACTACATGTCTCTTTTTAACCAAATAGAGGTAAATTGGTTTATATACAATGCTAAACAACAGGTCAATGGATAAGTTTGGAAGAGGCACAGGTCTACTGTTTCTCAGCATAGTAATCTACCCACTACGTAATTTCTTAATCAATGGAATCTTTCTGTTACTTCAGTGGGGACTTGGAAACAGGGTATAATAGGCTTGTCACTGAGTAAACCAGAAACTACAGTTGGTTGTAATCTTCAAAAGGTGACACACACACACATCCCTTGCTGTTCCCATGTAGAGTGTTCTGTAGGGCTGAAGTGGCAACTCCTTTTTCCATGTCAATATTTTATTCCACCATTTTGGAATTGCCCGCAACTTTCCACAGCTTTTCTGCCAGCATTTTGCCCTTTGCTTTGTGACATTTGAATTATCGGATATTGTCAGAAGAAAAATTATTCTGCTACTTTTGCACCATGACCACATGTCGGAAAGTTCCAGCAGAAATTGCAGAAAATTGCAGACAAAAGTAGCTGAATGAATGTCTCTATCGCACCATGCTGCTTATTACAGAAGAGGTCTTTCCATTGGAAACAGCTAACATGTTGGTTTGCCGTTAGAGCACTAGTGTTCTATGCTAATTTAGTCTGAAGCTTGCTGTTTAAATTAAAATTTCAAATGACCTTGATTTGACCCTTCAAATCAGGTATTATATAAGCTGCTTAAAGAGACTACCTGGATTGTGGTCCAAGACAAGAAAGTCAATTCATTACAACAAAGATTTTAATCATTTCCTGCTTCAAAGAGGCTCATGTAAGAGAAGTCTTACTAGAAAAACTAAGGGCCTGAGACAGCTCTCACATATAATCATGTGTAGCAATGAAACACCAATAGAGTCAGTATTAGTCTGGTATAAACAAAAAGTAAGATCAAGATTCATACAAACCTCCAAAGCAGCTGAAATTTTCAATAAAAAATACTCAGAAAATTCAATGGCAACGATATATCACTAAAGGATGATGATGATGATGATGACGATGAATTTATTAGGGATGGGCGAATGAGGTTCAGAAGTTCAGAATTCGTCCTGAACTCGGCCTGTTCGGATGACCGAACATGAATACGAACATGAACCCAAACATACCGAACCGAACTCAGTTCCAAATGTCGAAATGGCAGAACACTTCGGTCAGTTCGGTTCGCGTTCGGTTGAGTTCGGGTGGCTAAAACGTGGTCTACTGTCAGGTCACTGGAAGGCCAAATGTAGCAGGGAGGGGGAGTCATCTGATTGAGCTGAGGAGCAGACTTCCAGGCACCAGGGTTGGAGGATGGAGACTGGCTTGGAGTAGCAGCCAGTCTACCGAATCACCATCCCTTTTCGCCTTAGACCACTGTCTTGGCAGTCTGCGATTGGCCACAGGCTAGGCTGCATGGAGCCAATGGGGCTTGAAATGAGGCGGGCGCAGCAAGAAACAAAACTGTCTGCCTCCCCCCTTCCCAATACCTTCTGAGCTAGTCACTGTTCCTGAACAGCAGGCATTTCAGAAGGTTCCCTCTCTCCCAGCATTTCCCAGATGCCCAATCCAGTCATCCTCCTCCCATTTCACCCATCCAACTCATCTACCCTTATATTCTCATTCATTTATTTAGCTTAGCTTAGATAGATTTAGTGATTTTTTGTTTTTACCTGCCTGTGTTCCCTTTGTTCAATCTTCCTTCCCCCCTCCCCCCTCCATTGAATCCTTTCCCCCTACCCATATATTATATTCCATCCCTGATCCCCTTCCCCTGTTATTTCATTTAGAGTAGGATAGTTAGATTGATTTAGGTCTCATTTAAATTTTGCACCCCTCCGTGTGTTGTTTGTGTTGTTTGTGATTCCCCCCCACCTCATATCTATCTATAGATCGATAGATCGATAGATCGATAGTATTTTAGAGATAGTAGACAGTTGTAGGAGTTAATTTAGTGATAGAGATAGCATTTAGTGATTTAGTTTTAGTGTTTGTAGGATTAGTGTGTACTTAATCCATTTAGTTCATAGCACTTAGAATAGTTATTAGTTAATAATAGTTAGATTTAGTGTAGATATAGAAAGATATAATATTAGATAAAAAAATTATATATTATGACCGCGATCCAGCAAAAGCAAAATGTGCCGAGCAACAGCACCAGCTGTAGCAGGTCAGGAGCGAGGGCAAAGTCTGCGCTAGGTGCGCGCAATGCAGCTAACCAAGGGGCAGGGAAAGGCCAGAGAACAGGAAGGGGAAGGACAGGCGAACAGCAGCAATACACCCACAAATGAAGGCATGATACACAACAGCCAGCAGAAGGGGTGGGAAAGTAGAATGAAACAAGACAGCCCCAGTCCCACCCAGGGACGTGAGCACAGTAGAGCAGACGTGGCCACAGGAGGTGGAGCAGGGGAGGGGGGCTGGGACAGGAAGGGGATAGGCAGGCAGCAGAGCAGGTGCAGCTGTACACGGGAGCGTGAGCACGGCCAGCGCGGGGGGCAGGAGAAGTCACCCAGGAGGGTGCAGGGAGAAAGCATGGGAGGAGGGAGTAAGTGGGGGTGCCTGAAGGCACCAGGGCAGGACAAGCAAGGGCAGCACATAAGAAGGCCAGGTTAAAGCAGTAGGATCAAATCCACAGGTAGCGTGATACCAACACGGGCCCCAAGGTGGCAATGAGCACAGGCACCGGAGGCAGGGTGGGAAAATGTAACGAGCCTCAGAATGCACGCCCGCACATGCAGGACCACCCAAGGGCCCACCCCATGCCCAATCACCAGGGTCCAGTGAAATAGCAGAACCATGCCCCGGGCCAGGGAGTAATGAGGACAAGCACCCACAAAACACTGCACCCAGAGGTAGAGGTAGGCATGGGGTCAATATAGCCCCACCGTAATATAGGTGCCCCCCACATGCCCAAATGTCAGTTGCGGCTGATCATCATGCATGAGAGACACGAGGGACAAAGGGCCTCACATATAGGAGGCCATGGGAGACACACAGATTACCCATGTGCACACAATAAAGTCCACGTCATACCCAGCCCCACAGCCACCATGTAACTGCCAGCAGAGAGCTGCAGATATACACGCGGCACCCCATAACACATAACCCTGGGGTACAAGGCACACTACAGCTGGTATGAACCCAACCTGCCACGTCGGGCGGTCCCCATGTCCACCCCACGCTACATGCCAGTATAGAGGTGCTCACTTCGTGCTGGGGGACCCCTCGACCCAATCAGAAGCCTGACAACAGATTAGCATAACCATCCCATGAGTGTGATGGTACCCTCTGGACAACACACCTCCCCTCCTCCACATCCCGCCACTATCACATAATCCACTGGCTGCAACTATAGCAAGCTGTACTAACCCTCACACAGGGACAGTATACCGTGACAATGGGGGCCCAGGACCAGCAGTCACATACCATAGATGGGAAGTGTCACGTAACCACAGATAAATACCCTGGTCGAGGGACAATCCTCGTCACACACACAGAAAAAGGCCCGGTACCTAGTATACGTGTCGCCAACCCCGACTGCATGTGCCAGATTTTCCTGTCACAGCATACATGAAAGGGATAAGGTAAATAGCCAACAGCAACCGTATAGGCCAGTAACCAACCCTCAAGCCACCATAGCGGCATCCACCCGGGTGCTGCAAGCACCAGAGTACCCCGGGGCTACCGACAAAAGGCAACATAGCCACAACACCGGAGTCTGGCGTGAGTGCTAGAAGCTTTCGGTGAGGAAATATATTAAATAAAGGCACACACGCATTCCTATTAGATGCTCTGTGTTTATTTAGTAGATTGGGTGAGAATCAATCAGGCAGAACCATGGGCGATAACCAGTAACACAGGCAGTTACAGCATACAGTATCAAGGGCCGGGCTCTAGGAACGGGCATACAATGAGCACGTTGACATGGGGTATAGCACCCCAGCATGTACCCTGTTATGTTGGTGAGATCAACACAACATATCACCATGTGAAAGTGCAAACCCACCCGCATGCAAAACAAAACCATATGCCCCAGACAGTCATTCATTCTGGCACAACAAGGTGACAGATGTATACATAAATGGATCCAGCAACCGAAGACACGGCACATCCACAAGACCAAGGTCACAGAAATGGTGGGAGGCTGCTCTATTCGCAGAGTCATCGTTCATTCTCAAAGATTTGGTGAGGTCAGAGTTCAGCCAGCCAGGTAGGTCATCTTGTACTATCTAGGAGGGAATGGAAAAGGATAGTAAAGCTAGTGAAACATACAAGCAGAACGTGCACCTATGGCAGCTTACGACTACTGTCCACCCTTCCGTGTTCAGACAACAACGCTGTCTGGGTAGTGATGCCCTAAACGACTCCCTGTCCCTCCACCCAGATAACAAATGGGACATGCAATTATCTAACAGTCCATGTAATGTGTGCAGCACCACAGACTCTCTTGTTAGGCCAGCAAAGGCATGTGACGGTTGGATGCATTCGTAACGAATCACATAGTGTCCTGAGCCACACGCGATTGTGGTAGCCATCTACATACAGCCAGTCACCATATGCGTCCAGGCACACCCTCGTCGGCCCACTCCACAAAGTATGCAACCTGAGTCCCTGCCACACACAGACATAACAGCATCATAGAACAATGCCTTTCCCCCCAGAGTTAGTCATCCCGTTTAATATAGAGGCCACTGCCGGTGTCTGTGAGCACCTACTCAATATCATACGTGATGGCTAACGCTTGCCGTACAGACCCATCCGCCAAGGATAGGCGGACGGCGGTTACTGTGGGCGGGAATGAAGGGTCAGGGATTAGGACTGCACAACACTCGGGTGAGAGGGAGGAATTAGTAAACTAGCCGCTGCATCACACAGCCCGCTCGGCGTCCTAGGGACTTGCAGCAGCTGTGCCCCTATCAGGGATACAGAATTGTCTGATGAGGACAGGGACCCCGGCGGCATAGAATGGTCATGGGCTACAGCCCCGTATGTGCGGGAGAAGCACAGCACATGCGTGTGTCGTTACCCACAGACAGATTGTACCGCCCCGGATCATGCCACCACCCTCCCCCGACTGTTCATGCCTATCACAAAGGTCGGAGATGCATACCATATCACATTACACCGGCTACCCCTTCCACACTAGCGGGAGTGTAATTGGTCATGCAGTGTGTACATGCCATGGACACTTCGTACATCACTCCCATGCACATATGACGGGCTAGGTTAATACAAGCCTACCCCTATTTGCCTCGTTGCCTGGTCCGCGCCATCCTGTGCAACAGCTATACCTATATATGTGTCATACTGTGTAAATCGTGCAGGTAGCCGTGGTCTGTAGGACGCCGGTGGCACAAGAGAAACCGAGCGCACCCTGTGCTGCCTGAATAACAACCACGTGGCCCTGGGGGAAGTGCTGGGTGTATAATAACTGGTCAACCCACCAGTCTGGTGGCCCCCAACACTACTGCTCAGGTCAGCTACATGGAGCACAGCACAGCTTTATCGAGCATCTTGAATACCTCATCCCCTATGACGCCACATACCGAGCCCATAGCCAGTAGCACGTCCCGTATATGACATGCCTGTATACATAACACCCGGCTATGCATAAATGTGAATACGATACCACTCACTGCTGGGCCTGGAGCTTCCTCCAGTACGGCGGACCCTACGGTCGGTTAGCCCGCTGCCAGACACAGCCAGGGTATCGCCATCGTTGCGCGGTGTGAGTGGCTGAAATTTCCTACCAGTACTGCCATTAGCATGCAGCAGCTCTTCCCTCAGACCTCTTATCTCGCTCTGGACTGCAACTAGTCCTTCATTCATCCGGAGGATCAGTCAATTCGACCGCCGTTGATGGGCCGCTCACCGCTGTCACGGTCCAGGTCTCTGTCCCACTGCTGAGGGAGCTGTATCCATAATGGTGGTACACGGATCCTCCCGAACGAATCCACCAAATGAGCTCTCGCCATCAGTGGGCCTGCTGGACTGCAATGCAGCCCCATCCGTGTTACTCACTCCATACCCCGATGCAGTTACTGATGGTGCTGCTGTGTCCCACAGTAGCCACTGCTGTCCACGCGATGTGTTGACTTAAGCTCCCGTACACCCTGTGGACGATAACAACAAACATCATATCCCTGGTGGTGGACAGCCAGTGCCGGCTAACTCAATGGCACGTAAAGCCCATACCCCTACCCCCAAAACTGGATGTCTGGGAGCACCCTGTGGCACTGTACATGATGGAACCACACATAAAGTGGGAATCCCGGCTGTCCCGCATACAAGATCTGCCATGAAGCCCGTTAAAGGGCACCATCACAGTCTTGGCACGGTCATCCCACCTCCAATATAGTTGCCCATGCCGGTAGGAGGTGTATAAGGCTGTCAATAATTGGACCTGCACATATGCCCTTATACTACATAGGCAGGTACCCGGGGTGAGGGTGCTGGTTTACTACCCCAAGTTCCCATTAACCCCACTTGACCTTTTGGGACATTGTCCCTTTGAGAGAGGGCTCAAGGGTCCTGGTCGCAGCACGGCTGTGCCAAAAATGTGCCTACCTGTGCTGACGTCACTAGTGCTGACGTCACTAGGTCTGGGCGCTGGTCTGCATTGAACCCTTGTATATACAGATGGCAATGCACACCCTTGATGAAACCAAAACCCTAACTGGGAGGTGATTACAGTATCTGTGGCACCATGGAAGGTAGGCGAGGCTCCGTTCTCTCCAGTACTGTGTCCTGAGCTCTGTGCAGCATGTCGCCTGTTATGGAGGCCCGACACAGCTTGAGGGGCGGTTCCATTAGCGTCTTCTGGCATCAGAGCAGCTGTAGAGGCGGTATAACAGAACCAACCAGTGAGTGTTTCCTGCCCAGCATAAAGCTATATGATCCGTTTACATGCATGTAGGTATATGGCTGTGGCAGCATTCCACAAATAGGACGGTGGGCCATGCATGCGATTAGCAGTACAGGGATCAATGCTTCATCAGAGCACGTCTTAAAGGACCTGGCAGGAACATTGTACATGGGGCACCTGTTATCTTACCAATGTGCAACATGTGATGTGACAATATATATATCCACACACCATACTGTGGTTTACAGAAGTGCATATGGAGACGTCTCATCGGGTTTAGGTGCCGTATGTGACATCATCCCTAGTGGTCATGGTGAGGCTTCCAGAGCAGGCGGATAGCAATCAATGCTGCTACCCAAAACACGCCTCTATCTTGATTGATCGGTCAGCACCTACATACAGTCGCCAGTACGTGGTGGCTGTTAATGGGATTTGGGTGCAGGATGCAGGTTGTCCCGCTGTTCTGGACGCAACGATAGATCCAGTTTCATACGCTGCTGCAGGTCACCTGTCAACCAAACTATACATCACAGGGAGGCACCCCTACAGGTACTGCCATCATACGCCTAGGCACATCCAAGTTGTCTGCACATAAGGGTGTCTGTCAAAGCATGTTGACCGTGACCGGACTGCAATGACTGCGTATTATTTAACGGCCAGTGCGTCACCTCTGGTTGGGGGTGGGGGGTTCAGGGATGGAATGGCAGCGGGGCCGGTGCAGAGCAGAGAGCCATGGAGCTGGATGCCCTTACACAGACTTTATACAGCCATGTCATGACCCTGTCATGTTGTTAAGCATGTTACCTGCTTCCTAGGCACTGACTCCCAGTGAGGGGAGAGGAGCAGAACTGGGGAGCAGGGCCTGGTGTGAATGACAGGAAACTGAGTGGACAGCGAGCCATTGAGAGACTGCATGAGAGGGCCTTAGCACATGCGCACTGCTGCAGATAGTGCATGGCATGCACCACTTGTGGTAGGCCTCCCATATGTAGCACACCAAAGGTGCCTCATGCTGTCTCTGAAAAGCCCCAATATATGAGTAAATGCCAACCAAGCTGGCGCGTGGCATGTAGTGCTGGGTGCCGATACATAGACGCGACCAGTCCACACACACATCTGCTTGCTATGATGGGTTTCTCAATAACTGATACCGCCCAGGTAGGTCGACAGCTGTGACAGGTATGCTATCAATATAACGGACTCACCCGATCCATGCTCTTGTCCCATTGGGAATCCTCATACAGCCTCCGATCTAATGACCGTGGCTATACGTGACTCCATCTCTGACAGGGACCTGGCATTTATTCCATTGTGTCCACTCCTGGTGTCCTCCAACTCCCCCAGCCTTGCCTTTACACGGCGGGTGGTGTCCCTCCACTTGTGCTTGCAGCCCGGGCCGAACGCGGATGGAATCCAAGTGCTGTAACTGTTGTACTCACTCCCTCCCAATACTGGCGTCTACCAGTCATGGCCATTCCGGATGCATCCCTGTCCATGGAATGCGTAGGGTCCTGCACAGTGGCGTTCACCAATACAGCAACCTCATGCAGTAACCAGTTGGGTTGCCGGTGCCGCACCCTACCCCCGCGGTTTCCACCGACACCCGGGACATGGCCAGTTGCACCGCGGGATATTCTTCTTGGGGGACCAGTGCATAAATTGTCTTCAGGAAGCTCTTACTCATCGGTGAACAAGTAGCTGGACAACATTGGATGGGGAACCGTATTGGTCTCATCCAAGCTGCTAGCCTGGCTGTCAGGGCGTGGTCATTGTCTTTTTGTAGCAGTATTTTGCCTACGGGGCATGGTTTGTGTGAGAAATGGAAAGGTGACAGTTGGAGCCTCAGACTTCCATGCCACCACATCATATATATAGGTGCCTCAGGCGGCACCTGCTAGGGTGTGGTGCACGTCAACCAATAGCTGCCTCAGTGTCTTTGCACAATTAATCCCTGATGCCTCATTGACTGCAGCAGTGTTGCACGTTGTATGTAGTTCAGCAAGTCATTCCTTTGCAGGTCAATCATCCTATATTGGGTGATTAGAGAGCTGTTACTGAATGGACTTACCTGCTTGCGGGTAGTGCTGGGGGGGGCTGGTCTCCTTGCCACCGCTGCCGGCGTTGTCACCGCCGCCGCTGCCACCTTCATCCCTGCCGCTGCTGGGTCTGCCGCCGCTGCTGCTTCGTCCCCGCAGGATACCTGCGGGGACAAGAAGAACAAAAAAAC
>QEPC01010573.1:466129-483052 GCA_003113815.1 Sphenodon punctatus | reverse complement strand
TATTTATTTTTATACCACCAGCTTTATTGATACGTTTTATGATTGTATTTTAAATGTTTTTAAATGTTTTTTATTGTTGTTAACCGCCCCGAGCTGCTGTGCAGGATGGGGCGGTATAGAAATCTAATAAATGAATGAAATGAATGAATTCCTTTGCAGGTCAATCATCCTATATTGGGTGATTAGATAGCTGTTACTGAATGCATGTGAGTTAGGTGCCTACCATAGCACTTTTTGCCGACCTCTGTCAAATGGATTATGGGGGTAAATGCCTACCTGCCTTGCTTGGTATCAGTGTTTGCGCTATTTCGATGCGTCTCCCGGGACCGGCAGGCTAGCGTGGTATATGTAGCTGCTTTGTTGGCCACTCCTGCTTCCTGTATGTGATTGACAGCAATAGGTCTTCCAGCAGCGGTGGAGTCCTACAATCATGGTGATTCTAGATTTTCTTTTTGTCTTCATCATATTCATGATACTTCTAGAGGATCGCCAGCATCTGGCAGTGCACCCTCACATTCGCCAGCGTATTTCCAGGTTGCCACTGTCGAATTATGAGTGTATATCCAGGTTTTGGCTGGACGGACACTACATCAGGCGACTGTGCCATTTACTGCAACCCCATATGATCCAGCAAAGGAGAGATGTACGCAACATACCTATCCTTCAGAAAGTTTTTGGTGTCTTTGAGTGTCCTAGGTACAGGGAACTTTCAGAGGGTTGTTGGCGATGCCTTGCACCTGCCACAGTCGTCTGTGTCACGGTGCCTGAATCTGTTACTCGATGCTATGATGCAGCATTCTGCGGACTTCATAAAGTTTCCTGCGACCACTGTGGAAGCCCTGTGTGCAAAGGGCTTGTTCATGAGAATAGCAGGCTTCCCAAATGTGGTCAGCATTATTGATGGAACCCATGTCCTTATACAACTACCGGCGCACTCTGAGGAACTATATAGGAATAGACGAATGCAGCACAGCATCAACGTTCAGATTATATGCGATGCCTCTGATATAATCACACATGTGTGTGCACATTTCCCGGGTAGTGCACATGATGCTCATGTATTCCAGAGGTCGCAGCTGCGCCGGAATTTACAGAGGTGGATCCCCGGCTCTGGATGGCTCCTCGGTAAGGCAAAGGTCTCTACTGTTGTGGTGTAGATTTCAGTCCTGTACTGGGACACAGGGTACGGGTTGGGTACAGGCTTGGAATGAACGCCTGGCTGGGAACGCTACACCATGGCCATAGTATTAGTGGAACTCGGGATGGGTGCCTGTATATTGCTACCCCTCGCATTAGAATAGGTTCTGGGAGCAGTATGCACAGCTATATATATTTGTGTGTGGTAGCGCTGTAGTGCATGGCAAATATGTGTAACCTGCTGTAACCCTACAGAAGACAGAGGATACCTGCTCCGGTACTACCTGCTGACGCCCTTTGTGAGACTGGCGAACAGGTCAGAAAGGCGTTACAATACAGCACATCGCTCAACAAGCAATATCATAGAGAGGACCTTTGGTCACCTAAAGATGCGTTTCAGATGCATGGATGCATCTGGTGGGCGGTTCCTGATGTCCCCGGATAAGGCTGCAAAGATGGTGGTGGCATCCTGCATGCTCCATAACATGGCAGTGAGGCGCCGGCTTCCACTTCTGGATGATGAGATGGACAACCACACATCTGATATCATGCATATAATGCTAGGTCCCAACAGACCGCCCAGAGCAGACCCTCTGGGGATCGATTGCAGGTTGCATGTTTCTAGAGCATATTTCACTGGCTGAGTGGCACACAACTAAATGTGCCACTAGCTGGGGCAGTCAGGCATGCGTGGGGGGTGGGGGGGAAGACAGATAGATGGACACTATATTCCCGGAGGACTGTGGGGGATGTGACCGCAGCAAAGAATCATTGCATGGCGGCCTGTGTGTAAAGTCATGTGTGCGTGTGGTGCCCATGCGCAGCGGGTTCAGAGCGCATTGCACGCTGTCATGCACCGCCTTTGGAAATAAACTACCGAGCAGTATGTCCGGTGTGTGCACATTGCTTGTTGCTTGTCCCCTTCTATACAATACAGCACTGACTGTTGCCACATGAGGGTGGGATCACATGGTATGGTAGACAATGTTCTGTGGGTCCTTGTGGCAGAGGGGACTCATAAGCGGAGTGACCTGCTGCATTGATCTTGCATAAATGACACAACACGCACGGTGGTATGTCCATGTCGCGCGCCCCAGTACCTGTTATCCCTAATAGGGGTGGATATGTGGTGTCGCTGGAGCATGTCTAGCTGCACTTGTCTGATACATCCACAGCTGTGTGATACCTTCCACGGTGCAGACGTGTTCCTCCATTCGGATAACTGTACGTAATGGCTGTCATTGCATAACTGTATACCTTTAAATGCACCGGTGAGGTGCATTGCAATGCGGTGTAAAAGCCCCATGCAGGATGGCTGTGGTGGTCATGGTGATTTGGCTATTGATATGCGCCAGGTGAAGCTGTATGTGGGCATGGGGGGCGTGACCGGGGTTAATGGGCGTGTCTACAGAGGTGTGCCATGTATAAACGCATTGTACCTGCTCTACAGCAGCCTACAGCCGCAGCCGTGCAAGGAGTATGCGCGGGTCTCTTTGGAATCGTAGAGCGGTTCTTTGCATGCTAGATTGCATATTCTGCAGTTCCCATAGCCATCTGTTAATGGCCAGTACAACGGCTCCTAATATAGAGTTGTGGATGGCTATTGTGTCCGACATGGGAGAGAGGGGGTTTCGACGAAATGTAGGCCAGTACAGGGCACGCTGGAAAAGACTAAAGGCAGAATTTTACTCTGTGGGCCAGGACGTGGCTGCACATGGGCCTGTTCCTCCGTTTCATGAGTAAATGCACAGAATATGGGATAGAGCGGGCAGACCTGTGTTTCGGGATAGACATCGAAGGGGTGAGTGGCCAAGGCATGTGGTCGAGGGGATTGGGACCCTGTGTATGTAAGAGTGAAAACGCTTGCATGAACTGCAATCAGGCCTTGATTTATCTCTTGTTGTTGTATCCCACACAGGCCAGGGATCCGTGCAGTCTGGCCGCTCCATACATTCCTCCCATGGATATGCCACAGCGACGGCACATGCTACAGCTGCGGTTAGTGCCATCAAAGAGCCATGTTGTCCTGAGGGTACAGAGGATGTGGTGATTGCAGGGGACCCTGTAGCATCCATTTCCGGCCCAATCACCGAGGATGTTCCTGTGGTGCCTTGTACGGACACCTCGGCCGTCCCTACTCTGTCACCGTCATTGGCTTCCGTGCCATGTGAACCTATGTCTCCTTCAAGCGGTTGTGACCCTGCAGAGTCCCCACCTCTGCGGGATGTTTCTCAGTCTCCCGGCCCTGTGTGCCATATGATTCTGGATCGCCTGCAGGTGCTGTTGTCTCAAGGTGAGCAACTTTGTTGTATATAAACCACATGAATATTGGTTGCTCGTTCGTGACATCAGTGGTGTGGTGCACCACAGTGGCCTCCCTTGAGGCGTTCTGTTGGGGTGAGCGGATACCAACAGGACAGTGCGGTGCTGTGGCTGGTGTGAGGGGTGTAGAATGGAGGCATGTATTAGCCTGTGGGTATGTCATGCCGTCTCTTAGATTCAGGTCCTTCTCCAGAAATGGAGAAGGGAAGGAGAGGCCAATTTGCTGCCCCGTAGGGAAGGCAATGGGGCACGTGACAGAGGCAGGTGGGGCTGTGCCAGGGGAGCGGCAGCAGGCATCAGCAGTAGCCACAGGCAGAGCACATCACACACACACACACACACACACACACACACATCAAACTCAGCAGGCCTCCTTTAGGCCAAGAGGCTTCAGTGGCTCTGCATTGCCTCCTGGCAGTGCCCTCCTCCACTGCCACGCAGGGTACTGGAAGGCCTGGACGACTTGAGGCTGCATCTGTCTCTGCTGGTGGTGGTGGTGGAGCAGGTGCTGGGGCTGCCTCTAGTGTTCCTCCAGGGCCATCAATGTCCCCCACTTTCGATGCGATCCCCAACATTCCAGAGCTGGTGGATCCCACCCCGGCTGCTAGAGGCAGGGCCCTATCCCCGGGCAATTTCAGTAGGGAGAGGAGCAACAGCAGCAGCAGTAGCACTAGTAGCTACAGAGGGGGGTGCAGGGAGAGTGCCAGCAGCATGGTGGGCATAGGCAGTCTAGTCTCAGGGGCACAGTACTCCCCTTCACGGGACATCACCATGATCGCAGACAGTGAGGAAGAGGCAGACACTAGTGCCGCAGAGGAGATGTCTGTACCCGAGGCAATGTCTGACCCTCCTCCCAGAGATGCGTTGCTAGTGCCACAAACCTCTCCCCTTCTCAGCAGCGCTTGCAGCAGTATGTCCGCTGCAGCAGGAAAGAAGGCAGGAGGGGGGAAGCAGGAGCAGTATGGGGGCAGAACAGCAGCAGGAACCTCTCCAGCAGCTCCGTCAGTCCACCATTGAGGAGATGGAGTGTGGGTATCTTTCAAGGCCATCAGCAGGGTGCCATGGCAGTGGCTTCCAGGAGAAATCCAAGCACCTGTTGGCCGAGATGATTTCCCTGGATGGCCAGCCCTTGTCCATTGTGGAGGACAAGGGCTTCCAGTAGCTGATCGGGTTCCTGGCCCCCAACTTTAAGCTGCCTTCCTGCTCCACCCTGAGTCGGACTGTGGTGCCTCACCTCTACAGGGCTTTGAAGGAGCAGGTGAGGGAGCAGCTTTCAGGGGCTGGGGGGGCAATGGTCCTCTTCACCACAGACCTGTGGTCCTCCAGAAATGCCCAGCACGCCTACCTGGCGGTGACCGCACACTGGTAGCAGAACCCAGAGGCAGCACCTGGCAGTGGCAGGAGGGGACCTGAAGCAGGGTATAGGTGGGCCTTGCTTCAGGCCCAAGTCATGGACAGCTCCCACACAGCGAGGAACCTTGAGACAGCCCTGGACACCATGGTGGGGTAGTGGGTCACACCAGGCACGGCCTTCACAAAGGGGTGTGTGGTCATGGACAATGTGGCCAATATTCTAAAGACAGTCCATGACAGGGGCTTCACGAGCATCCCTTGCGCCGCACACACCCTCCATCTCATGGTGAAGGACACTCTGGGATTGAGGGAGAAGGGGATTGGGCCAGGCACCCTTAGATCCCTGGTTGAGTGGGGGAGGAAGCTGGCAGAGTTACTCAACCGCAGCGTGAAGGGCAGCGAGCTCCTCCAAGAGAAGCAGGTCGAGCAAGGGTCCCCGGTACACACCCATATCCAGGATGTCTCCACCAGGTGGAATTCCATCTTCCTGATGCTTGATTGGCTTCTTGAACAGAAAGTGGCCCTGCATTAGGTGGAACTGGAGACAGACATTGAGGCACCTCCAGGTTACAAAAGGGAGGAATGGGAGATTATATCCCGAACTGTCTTTGTCCTGAGACCATTACTGGCCATCACGAAGATGTTGAGAAGCTCCACCGCCACCCTCAGCCAGGTGACCCCGCTGGTGAATAGTCTCCACAGAGGCAGCCTCGATGAAATTCTGGAGGGGGGGCAGGATCGTGGCCCTCAGGGCAGGAGAATGACCGATGAGGCAATTGACCTTGCGCGGAAGCTGAAGGCGGGGCTGAGTGCGCGGTTCGATGAGCTCCTGCACCGGGATGAATATGTCCTGGCAATCATGCTGGACCCCAGGATCAAGGGCAGCATGGCATGTGAGACTGTGGTCTATGGCCTACGGAAGGTTACGCTGGTGCAGAAGGTCCAGCAGGCAGAGCGGGTCATGCAGCAGAATGCCCCTGGGGATGGTGGTAGTGTGAGCAGTGACCCCTTCCAGCCATCTGGGCCTATCCCTGCCCCCAGCTCTAGGCATAGCAGCAGCAGCAGCAGCAGCAGCAGGAGCAGGACCCCTACTGCCAGCAGCTTCTCGTCTGTGCAGTCCACTCTGGGGAGCATGGGACCCAGCACAAAAGGGCAAGCAATGTGGCTGAGGGCAGTGGGGCAGGTGGTGCCCACCCAGAGCTACCAGAGGGAGTATGATGGAGCCTCAGCAGCAGTGGAGAGCTATCTGGAGGAGAAGCCATGCATAGATCCTAGCAGCAATCCCTTCGCCTACTGGACCAGCAAGGCCAACGTGTGGCCAGCCCTCTCCAAAGTGGCCAAGGGTATTCTGTAGTCTGTCCTGCCCACCAACCAGTGTCTCCAGCAAGAGGGTGTTCTCCATCGTGGTGGACATATGCGCCCCGCACTGCCTGAGACTGTGGGCCAAGTTGGTGGAGTAGTTGCCCTTTCTGAAGGTGAACCTTCCGCTGCTGGGATTCCCCGAGCTGCCCCTGGACAAGGAGTGATGGTGCAGTGGCACACACCATCCAATGCCAGGGGCAGTCTTGGGACAGGGCTCTTCCTCCTCCTCAATCTGGGCTAGGGATATTGCTCCTGTGCTAAGGTGCTGTCCGTCCCTCCCAATGCCTGGCACCCGCCCTGCCTGCCTCTCTCTCTCTCTCTCTCTCTCTTCTCTCTCTCTCTGCCTCTCTCTCTTTCTCTCTCTCTCTCTCTCTCTCTCATACTAGTTGGCCTCGGCCTGCTTATCTGAGTGACCTCAGGATGCAGGGTGGCATTGGGAAACAAACTGTAAGCCTGCGAGCCACCCTATGGCTACATGATCTCGACCCGCCGCCTATGTGACATTGACTGGCACTCACTCTTTCATGCTGCACAGTCTTTGGTAGCCTATCTGAGTGCCCTGCTGCCAATGTCCTAGCCTGCCTGCCCTACTGACTCTCATGCAACACTGCCTGGCTGCCCACCCTGCTTGCCGCCAAGCTCAAAACATGCATCAGTCCTGCCTCCCATGCCAAGGTGCCTGTCTTCCCACTCAGGTTGCCTAGCTCAAAGCCTGCCCAAGCCCACCTGCCCTACTGCCTCTCATGCCATGCTTCCTGCCTGCCCGCCCATGTTGCAAAGCTTGAACCCTGCCTCAGTCTGTCTGACTGCCTCTCATGCCACGCCACCTGACTGCTTGCCCCGGCAACCAATTTATGCTGCTGCTAGTGCCCCTGCACTAGTCATTCCACCGCATGACAACAGGCAGCCACTCCAGTCCCACGACCCGCCAGCAGGGTCCTGGGTGCAAGATACAATCTATTTAAAACATTCCAATTACTTTCTGTATCTCCAACGTTGACACTCACTGACTGAATTACTGTTAATTTAAGTTTAATTCCTGGTTTCTCTCACACACACTCTCATGACCATTAACAGACATGTATAGCTTAGTTTTGTTTACTCCCACTCAGCCGTATACTCTAGGTAGGGCATGATATAGATGTAACTTGAAGTTCAGACACTTCCTGGTTTTATTTTTCCTTCTGCATAGGATCACTTCCATAGAACCCAGAGAGGGTTTGCTGGTCTGACACAACTCTTCCCACTCATCAATCCCTATTCATCAGTGGCATAGAAAGGGGGTTCTTTAACAAAGCATTATACATAACACCTCTACAAGGAGGAGTGTGCCCAAGATCTACAAGCTTCCACCTTAGCCCCAGCACCCACCGTGATGGGACTGGGGACATCATTCCTCGCACAGAGAACCAATCTTCAACTACATCAAGAAGCAGCCACTCCAGCCCCAGGACCCGCCTTCAGGGTTCTGGGGCCAAGTTACAGGCAGGGAGGGCTGTGGCCAAGATCTACAAGCTGCCAGGTGCAGGAAGCAAGGAGTGTGAAGAACCCTGGCATCTGAGGTTGGTGAGCAGGTGGGGAGAGCAGCACTGGTTACAGCTTTCTGGAAGTATGATTCCCCAGTACCTGGAAGCTGCCACAGGGGGGATTAGGGACCCATGCTGTGTCACATTGGGAAGGAGAATGAGCACCCATTCAAAGTCCCTATATTTTTCCAGAACTGGGAGCTGCAGGACTGCAACTAGTGCTGCTGTTGACACCAACAGAGCAGGACCTAAATGGATCTATGCTCAACACTCTTCTCCCGTTGCACTATATGCGACTCTCCTGGCTGTCCACAGGAGTGTGCACTGCACTGCAGGCAGCTCATTGTCTGAACACCTGCCAGGTCTCCATGCAACTCCCTGCTTCCCATGCCTCACTGGGAGATAAAAGTTGGTCACCAAAGACAAATCAAATCAAATCAAATTTATTATTATGGATCAGCTTGTGCCGACATCCAATCTTTACAAAAATCAAAACTTAACCTTCTCCACACAGCCAAATAATAAAATGTCATATCAATAATATATTTTAAAATAAATCAATGAATAATAAAATATTCAAAAGTGGACTTAATTTGCCACCAAGTGTATTATAATATACTATTATTATAGCATGCAGCACCGACATCAGTGCTAAGTCTCTATTCTCCAACTTGTGATAATCGGGGATCAATGGTGGATACAAATACTCTACTAATATCCTCGGCTTGCAGGGCAAATGAAGCCAGCAGAGTCCAGAAAGCTCCCTCCTTCTGTTGAAGGATCAAGATTACTTTTCCCCGCTTGGAGAAACCATTAATTGTTAGTGGTAGGAGTGATAAGAATTCCAATCTAATCCCATCAAACAGTGGGCATTCTAGTGTAGAATGGATTGTATCATCAATTCTGTCCTGGCAGCTAGGACAAAACCTTACATTTCTTGGGATACTAAGCCTATGGCCTTCTAGGATTTCTGAGGGCATCTGCTCAGATCAAAGCCTAGTCAAGGTCAAGTGTAGTTTCAATTTTAGATCAAGTTTAAGGTAATCTTCCAAACCCCACGAATGTTGAATCAAAATATAAAGTGGTGCTATACGAGAAAAATAAGCTGCAGCAAAATCATTTTGTCTGGTTGTGTCCCTTACACGTTGGACCAATAAAGACCTATCCTCCGCAGAAAAAATCTATAGTCCTTATCAGAAAAGCTTCCAAGACGCAGCCCCCTCAAGGTTTTATCTATGTAAGATAACCACGGTGACTGACCATCCTTTCCCAGATCCGAGTCCTTCAACAAACGCAACTTAGGTAGTTGCGACTGAGAGTATGTTAACACCCTAGACCAGTAATTTAGGATCCGTATTGTAATTTTGGATAGCAAGGAATCCACTCCTGCCTCTAACCTTAATTAGGGTGCAGGAAATGTAAAAGAAACTCCCAGAACAGAATGCAAACATTTGCTTTGAGTTACCTCGATATCCTCCTTAGCACATGTACCCCAAACGTCTGACCCATACAACACTTGAGCATTAACCACAGTCTCATAAGCCTTCAAGGGAGTTTGAACTAACCTCTTTGCCAATGAGACATATAATTTCTTAATTGTCACAGCTGATTGTGCAGCCTTCGCTTTAACTGCTTTTTGATAATTCTACTTCTTATCAGCAGATAAGGTATTTATTAGCCAAAGGCCAAGGTATTTATAGATCATCACCTTTTCAAGTCTAGTAGCACCCCGCTATAACGTAGGATGCTTAACCCCACTGCCCCAGGTCATAATTTTAGTTTTTCCATAATTAATTTGCAGATGATTGTCCTTACAAAGAAGTTCAAACCTTGCAATGGCACTTTGGTGGCCAATTGGAGACTGGGAAAGAATTATTACGTCATCTGCATATGCCAAAATCGGCACCTTTGTATTTAAAATAATAGGAGGGTGAAAATCTATTTCTAGCATATCCTTAATAATTCAATTTATATATAAATTGAACAAAAGCGCGGCCAGGATACATCCCTGTCTTACCTCTTTTTGGTATCAAACTTAGGGGTTAATTCTCCCACCAATCCCTGACTATGCGCCCAAGTACTATCATAGTATGTTTCCAGTAATTTCAGAAGCGGTGGATCGATACCCAGTAAAAAACAGCTTATTCCAAAGAATTACTCTATCCATTGAGTCAAAGGCGGCAGCTAGATCTATGAAAGCTGCATACAATCTATACTTCCTTCTAGTAACATACTTATGTTTCAAAAACTGTAAATAAGTGATCTGTTGTTGTATACCCCACCTGAAATCCTTCCTGTTACTCCAATAATATGTCATTTCCTCCCACCCAAGCCTGTAAATGACTCAACAGATGCCTTCCAAACAATTTGGTTGAAATATTTTTCAAGATAATAGGGCGATAAGCACCAGGATTGTCTCTCTGGTCCTTCTTAAAGATCGGAACTATTATACTACCCTTCCATGATTCAGGGATAGAACATGTGCCAATAATGGCATAAAACGAAGTCACAAAAATTACACGTCACCATTCTCTATCCAGTAGATAGAGTTCTGCAGGAATACCATCAGGTCCTGGAGCCTTCTTAGCTTTTAACTGATTTAATAAGCAGTCAATAATATCAGATGTTACATGATAAACATCCATATTACCCCCTATCAGGATGTGTGAACCATTTACTCCACTATCCTCTGCCTGATATCTAGCAAATTTAACAGAAAAGTGCTGGACCCAGTAGTCCGATGATATATTAGCCTCCAATTTTATGTTATATCTGCTCATTCCCTTGGTGAACATTTGCCCAAACAGTTGAGTATCTCTGTCTTTAATAGTTTGACATATTTTCCCCCACTGGGATTCTGCATAGACCAATTTCTTATTCTTAATCATGCGTTTATATTCTCTGAAATTCCCTATGCGTGCTATGTTCACTTGGCTCACCTAATTGCATAATTTTAAGTTCCTTATTCAATAATTTCTTCTTTTCTACACATTCTTGGTCAAACCATGCAGCTCCTCTTGACCTCCTCGAGGACATCCTCCGAGGACTCACCTGATACACAAAATAAGGTTTAACATAATCAAATAACTTCTCTGTTGTTGAAAGAATGAATTGGGCCTCCTCTGAATCCCTTAATGCTGTCCTCAGACACATGAGTTCGTCACCCTGAAGTATAGAGGCCATAGTACCAGCTAACTGGCCCATCCATCTAACTCTTTTGTTAGAGCTGAATGGGATAAGGGAATCTCCTACCTGCCCTGCCCCATAGCCTCCTATTGGAGTACTAGGATCATGGGAAGACTCCTCCGTACTACACACAGTCATAAGCGGATGATGGTTACTTTCCGGGTGATTCATTAATTGAAAATCCCTAATAGCTCACCACATGTCTTGCTCAACCAGAATATAATCAATTGTACTTATACCCAAATGAGAAACAAAAGTAAAATCTGGTGCCGTAGGGCTAGGGAAAGAGTCATTAAGCATCCTAAAATTTAAATCTAGCAGCACTTAATGTAAATGTCTGCCAGCCGGGTTTGCTCTAACATCTCTAAGTAGCGGAGGGGGAATTCCATAAATTCCATTAACAACAACAAAATCCACATCCAACCAATTTAATCCCCCAACTCTAGCATTTAAATCACCTGCAATTAATAATTTTCCTTGAGGAATCTCACTTAAGTGAGTCTAAATAAGACAGAAATAAATCCCATCTCAAGGTAATTTCACCAATCACACCTACCGGGGGGTAATTACACATTTACAAGAATAAGTGGTGACAAATATGGAATCTTAAGTACCACAGTTAAGCACAAATCCTGGAATGTGGGTAGTTGTTGTATGGTCCAATCTGATCTATTAACTATCATAGGGTATTTTCAGACGTTACGTGGTCAATGTCAACCACAGTCAATTCCCGGTGGTGGCTTGGACCACGTAACATCTGTTGGGGGGAACGAATGTTCCCCCCCAGATGTTACCATGGCGGGGAATCACATTCACCACGTGAGCGGCCACAGCGGCGGGACTGGAGGCCGTCACGTGGTGAAGGCAATTCCCCGCCGTGGTGACCCCCGCTGTCATGTCTGGACGGTGGCCACAGCCCGGAATCCACACAGAGATTCTGGCCCATGGCCATAGCGGGCGAGTGCCGCGGTGGCATTGGCCGCAGCGGCCGCCCGTCTTCCCAGAGGGCGAGCGGCGGGGAGCGTGGAGGGGGCGGGGCCATGCAGCCACACGTTGCACCGCACGGCCCCGCCCCACCCCCGATTCCGCACCGGGATCCCCCGGCACGTCTGTTAGGATGTTACGGGTCATCCCGGTGGGGGATGAATTCATTGATTTCATGACGGGGCCAATTGACCCCGTCACGTCTGAAAACACCCATAGTAGCCAGTCCTGCTTTGGAGTGACCTCCAGATTTCAAAGGGGAACTAAGTAAATTATAACAGGAATACCCTTTTAAGCAGACATTTTCCAAACACCTAGTCCCCTGGAACACTATAATTCAAAACTTATCAATAAACCCAAGAAAATTGCTGTCCTCCAATTTAGTCGACAAGCTAGCAATGTTCCACGAGAGAAGCGAAAAGGATCTGCCTTTAGATCTATGACTCCAGCCAGTAAATTACCCTCCAGGGGCACTTCTATTAAGGATGAAACATCTCAGAGCCCTGACCTTCTAGGGCCAGCAGCAACAACAGCTCCATAACATGAGGTGATATCGGCAGGGATGGATTCAGGGAAAGGCAACCTAGGCACTAGCCTTGGGCAGCAGTTCGGAGGGGGCAGCAAATTTCCCATTTGAAGTCAGCAAGAGCCTCATGTTCAGGATGCAGAGGTTAATGGCTCATCCACCCACACCCCCTTTGATCAGGAGAGGACTCTACCTCCACCATGTGGAGAAGAGTATGTTCATTAGCATTTCAAAACGAGGGAGAGATAAGGAGGTTCGGGTAAGAAAGGGAGAAGAAACTTATTCAAGATTGCATGAGGCAAGAAGGCTGGGTGGGGTTGGAAGGGAGAGTTCTAAATTGATCAAAGCATTGTGTGTGTCTTTTTAAAAGGTAAAATCGAAGGAGACACCAACTAGGCATTTATATTAAGGAGATGTGGAAAGAGTGTGTGGAAATGTGTAGGTGAGCAGACTGTCTTAGTATGTGCCATGAAATCTGGATGATAATTTAAAGCAAAACACACAAATCTCTCTTCTTCTCCTCGCTCCCCAATTAATCTGACCTGTGGCTGTTTTTTGTTGTTGCTGTTGTTGTTTGCATTTTAATTTGCCCCCTTTCCAGTTCCCTTCCAGGGAGAAAGAAGTGGTGGGAAAGGGAGGGAACAGGAGAGAGGAAGGTGATAGGGGTGGGGAGTCAAGTCCATTTATTGTCCCTGGGCCCATTCCAACCTAGCTATGACCTTGGGAGTGTGTGTGTGTGTGTTTGTGTGTGTATGTGTGTGAGCTCACACTCTTCCTGCCCGCCCAGAGCACCACCCACCCCTCAAAGAGGTCTCCATTGCTTCGATGCCTCCCCTCCCTAGCTCCTAGGTTAATATCCCTTCCCTTCTGATCTCCTCCTTGCTCTGACCGCCTTGCACCTGTCACTTCCTGGTAACCTCTAGTAAGCAGTATGTTAAGGAATGACATTGGAGCAGCACTTGAGGACTTAATACTTTGTGGCTTGGGGGTGTGGCTGGAGGAGCATGGCTTAGGGGGGGCAGCACTCTGAGAAGTGCCTAGGGCAGCAAACATCCTAAGTCTGGCCCTGGACATAGGGGGCAGCCCCAAAGGTGTAGAGTACAGAAGCATCCTGTGAGCCAACTGCAGGGGTCAATGACAGTGGATCTGTCACAAACAAGATGGGGTTCCTTTTCCTACCCACACTACTCTATTTGTCCACAGACTGACTCATTCTATTCATCCCCATACACGCTTTGTCTCTCCATCCATGATGCATCCCTACACACACACACACACACACACAGAGTCTTTCCATCCATCCATCCCAATATTCATTCTCCATACATCCCTATACATTCCATCCATCTATTCTCATATACACATGGACTTTCTATACATCCGCATACACCCACTCTCCATCCATCCTTCCTTTCCCATATAAACTCTTTGGCCGCTTTTAGATGAGCCGCGAATGACCTACCTCGATCAGACTCCAGGTCAGTTCGTGGCTTGAAAAGAATGCGCGTCCCCCCTCCTGTGCGCATGACTCGCGGCAGCGTCTCATCTGATCCCGTCTTGCTGGATTTTGGAAACTAAGCGCGAGCACATTGCACGCTAGTCTAAAAGTGGCCTTTGTGTGTCCAAGCATCCCCATATCCATGCTTGCTCTCTCTGCTCAACCATCCACATAATACACACACGCCCCATCCATCCATCAATCCATCCATCCATTCCCATTCACTCTGCTTCCTTCCTTCCCCAGTCTTTTGTTTATCATTCTCTTCTTCATAAAAGTGTAGCTAAGGATGTGTCCCTGCCAGACTGGGTCAGAGCAGTGCTCCATATTCCAGTCCTTCTCCTGTGTCTGACAGTGCCTCAGGGGAAGTGTAGAAGTACCCCGTTCCCTGTCATTCACTCCTTGCTCACAGCAGTCAACGGATCCATTTCCTGACCAACTTGGCTAAGAGCCATCAATGGACCTAACCTACATTAACTCAGCCAGTCATTTTTATTTTTTTTGGGAGTCCAGTTATGTTATTTGCCTGTACAATACCCCATGGCAATCATTTCCTCAGGTGGTGGTTGTTTAAAAAGGGGTTTTCTTTAACCTTGCTGCCTCTTTATTTCACCAGGTGTGTCTTAGTTCTAGAATTCAGAGAAATGGTTACTAGCAGCTCCCTAGTCACTTTTTTCCAGGCACCTTTCAGGATTTTTAAAACCTGTCATATCCCCCTCAATCATCTTTTTCCCCCCCCTAAGCTGAAGCACTCTAATCTTTTGCACTTCTGATGGTTATATGGAAGTTGTTCCATAAAGAATTTATATTTTTGCCAAAATATTTGTTTTAATGTGGCCCCCAGGCCATTTGCAAAGTATCAATGTGGCCCCCAGACCCAAAAAGGTTCCCCACCCCACTTCACTACTCACTATCCAGATATGAGTTATATTCATCCCCTGTCCTGAAGAGTTTACAATTTTAATCGGCAAGACAGTAAACATAAACAAGCAGAAGGAAGGGCAGTGATGGCTAGTGAATGCCATGATAATATAGCCTTCACTTGCTGTCTGTAGTTCTCTATTTTCCTTGAGGAAATGTCCTTTATGGTCCAAAAAGCATGCTTACTCTCAGTATCAGAAAATGGCAAATGAAAAATATCATCAACCAGACATAGCCAACCATCAACCACCCACCGGATCGCTCATGTGAAAGTGGTGTGGGTGGATGCACGCTCCCATGACCCAGGCAGCACCCACTTGTGGACACTCATAGGCACCAGAGAAAAAACTGGAGTGCCCCCTGTGTGGGAAGGCAAAACAGTGCATGGGGAGAGGCATGCCAGCAGACAGGTCTGTCTGTGGCCCCACTGCCACCCCCTCCTGCTCCCAACCCTACCGGGAGCTTTTAAAGGGGTAATGGCTGCCTGTATGAATTGCTTTGGGGGCCAGTCCGTGGTGGCAGGAGTGCATGGAGGCAGTGGTGGCCACCCATGGAGCCACCCATTAGAATCCCTCCCCACACATTGCATTTTCATGGCTGCTCCATAGCTGTATCACTCAGCATACATAGACACCCCCCTCCCCAGTCTTGCTCATTTAAACACACCCTTGGTCTCTCCAAATGTTATGATGGCACTTTGTTAAATAAAGTATTAGGATGAATAAAGCAGAAAGCAACTAAAACCAATATTCTCTATTTTTGTGACATCTGGCCATTAGGTGCAAGTAGGGTTAAACGTCACCATAAATCAGTAAAAAGAAAAGTTTAAACTCATTCAGTATATAGTAGTGGGTGGCTGTATTTACTAATACACACATGAGTGGAGATAACAGCAGTAACGTTGCTGAACTAGCAGCAGGGCCACTGGCACATTCCAGTAACATTCCTTGGGACTATGGTCAGCAATAAAAGTGGGGGATTTTAACTTCCTCCACATTGATTTGGAAAATATCTCCTCAGGATGTGTTGTCCTAGCACTATCAGAAAGCATCAGCATGCCTGGAAAGGGAAGGAGAAGTTCCTTTCTCCAGGTGCTTATGTCTATGGTTGGGGCTGCGTGGGGTTACCCCAAGGTATGTGTAGCAGGGTGCAACCTTGCAGGGCTTCTGCCCCTTTAGGAACAGAGGGTGGGAATGACAGGCTGAGCAAAGACTAGTCAGGCAAATTGAAAAAGAACAGAGATATAACAGAGAGTGGAGCAGGACATTGACCCTTTAAGGGCTGGCAGCCTGGGAGGTGGCCACATACACCCAATGTATATAAGAAGAAGGAAGTGAGAGAGGGTTCAGTCTGTGCCTGAATGGAGAAAGTGAAGCCTCTTGCTGCTGAAGCCTGGATCCCTGTGTGAACCTTGTCTATGGGTCGGAAGACTGAGAGGGATAAGCAAGGGCAACCAGATTGGAGTGCTGAGCTGGGGACCTGTAACTATGAGTAGCTAGCCAGTCAGTGGACTTGTGCCTGGCTAGGCTGGGGATAAATAGGGCTGGGGTTGCTGGAGAACTGCTTCCTGGCATTAGAGAGTGTTGAGAAACCTTGTATGCTGAAGAAACTACTTATGGACTAACCATCCTAAAAGTTTGGATGCGTCTAAATTTAATACAGTGTGATTCTATGTCACGGCTGGCTCTCCATGCAGCTACTGGCCAATGGCCAATTAAAGTTGAAGAAATCCTTCACTCGTTGGGATTTTCAGCAACCTATATTATTTCTTTTCCTTTCATTACAGCTTGGGCTGAAATAAAAAGCCGCACAAAAGACCTAGGCCATTTTCAGACGTGCAGTGGGGATCAGGCGCGGGAGCGGCGAAACAGCCGCGGCGCTATTCTAGACGAACCGGAAGCAGAAGTTGTGCGCGTGATCCGGGGCCGCGCATTCTTTGCCGACCGCGATCGAACCGGCCTGCTTTCTCTGGGGTGACATACGCGGCCGGAAAAGAATGCGCGGCCCTGGATCACGCGCACAACTTCCGCTTTCGGTTCGTCTAGAATAGCGCCGCGGCTGTTTCGCCGCTCCCGCGCCTGATCCAAGTGCACGTCTAAAAGCGGCCT
>QEPC01010573.1:433169-452922 GCA_003113815.1 Sphenodon punctatus | reverse complement strand
ACTCGGGGAGGGTTTGTTTTTTTAAACTTTTTTGCTGGAGCTTTACGTTTTTTACATTGCAGCCATTTTTAAATGGCTGCAATGTAAAAAAATCCGGTACCCGGACCGGATTACCAGGTCGAATCCGATAATGCCGGTACGCCCGGTACCGGCATTATCGGATACCGGATTTACCGGTTTTCCCGCCCCTACTCTTTATTCCCTTTTCCATGTACACAATCCACATATACAAAGGATAGATCTCTCAGCCCCCAACTTTCCTGATTGCTTTACTGTAGGCACCCAGGGTTAGGGACTAAGGGATTTAGAGTCTGGGAACTCTTGTTCAGGGCCTGGTATGCAACCCACATGCTCTTCCTCATACCTCAGTTCCTTCCCTTCAGAACCTTGACTAGTGTACAGTGGGAGAAACCTCACACCAGATGTCTGGCTGCTATCACAGCCAGTTGTAGACTAAGAGCACTTTGAGATGTGCATTAAAGTGTACGTATGAGTTCAGGAAGCGGGACACACATGCAAATTAGGCACAGCTCTGATAATATCAGAAAGGTGCACCATGCATGATTGGAGCTTTTTGGCTCACTGGCAAGTGTACTCTACTGACCTATTCATCACAGGGAATGTATCAAATGGTTACACTACAGCTACATTACATTATCAAATGGTTTATTTCTACACTACATTATCAAATGGTTACTACAGCTGTGTATTTGGGTTCCAAGTGAACTCAGAATTTTCTGAAAAATGTGATTATCTAAGATCTCAAACTGGGTCCCCAAAACTGCAGCACAATGGTGAATCCCCAAGTCAGTAAACCCCCCTCCTGACATGACACCCCTAAGTCAGCCACATACCTCATTCCCCTTCCCACACTGGCAACCTCCCCTGAACCTAGTCCAATGCCCCATTCCCCTTTCCCCAAACCAGTGACCCCTTCCCAAAGCCAGAGACATCCTCTTAGTCAGATCCATGCCCTGTTCCTAGCTCCCCAACCTAACAAACCCCTCACCAAACCAGCCGTATGCTCTACCCTCCCCCGAAACCTGCGCTCCTTATTTTAAATTGGTAGCAGACTTAGCGGCAGTTTTAATCACATTTTTCTTATAGCTTGACAAAGTGGCAGAGCCTCACTACAGTTCTGTGTCAAAATAACCCATACACAGGGACCGGTATTAATTGTGTTTTTGGCATTGGTGGCAATGGGAAAAATGACAGTGAATGTGGGAAAAGATACAAATAAAAATAAACATAAATAATAAAATATAAATACAAATACTTGACCCTGTGCACAGCCCTACTTTAAAGCTTTCACACAGTTCACAGAACAGAAGTTGCTTGAACAGAAAGTACATTGTTTCTTCTCTTTCATTAACCAAACTCTAAACTACAAATTCTGAATATGGACCTAGACTTTTCCCACCTTGTGGTTACTGTGTTCTTTTCTGGGGCCTTTATTTGTTTTTTAAGGTTTTATCTCTGAGGCCAAGATTTCCAAAAGCACATACTGATTTCAGATGCCTTGATTTTTTTGCAGTTCAATTTTAGACTACCTGTAAAGGGGCCCAATTTTCAGAAACCCATGCTCTGAAAGTCAGGTCTCAAATCAGGAATCCAAACTCATTAGTGACATCTGGAAATCTTGCATGAACTATACACATAGAAGTTGTGAGGATATTTGATATATCCATTCTGTCTAGATATAAAGGTTTATAATTCCAAAGAATTATTTAAAATTGTGATGGTCTGAAAAGATTAAATCTAGCAAGGGAAAGGAAGGCTAAAAAGACCAGTGGGTGAAAAGGGTGTTCAAGGAGAATAAAGACATTGCAGAGAATCTGAATGAATTCTTTCCTTCTGTCTTCACTGCAGAGGATATTGGGGAGATACACACTTTGGAACTATTTTTTTGGAGGTGATGAATTTGAAGAACTGTCATAAACCACTATGACTATGTCATCTGCATACTGATGACACTCACCACTACCTCTCCTTTTCATCAAACCCAGGTCCTGCAGTCTTGGTGCATATCCAACACCTTGTTGTGGTCAAGGACTGGATGAGAGTGAGCCCATTGAAACTGAATTCAAACAAGATTGAAGTGATGATTGACTGGCCTTGTGATTTGGAGGGGATTGGGCCTCCTGTTATTGAAGGAATCCAGCGCTCTCTGGTCTGTCAGGTTCACAGCCTTGGGGTGCTTCTGGATCCTTCAATGCACCTGGATTGTGGTCGTGTCCAGGAGCACTTTTCACCAACTCCATGTGGTGAGGAGTCTGCAGACTTTTTTTCTGACTAGGATCTGGCCACTTTCATCCACGCTTTCATCACCTTGAGACCAGATTACTGAAATGTGCTGTACATGGAGCTGCCTCTGATAACTGCTCAGAGACTGCAACTGGTGAAGAACATGGTGGTTCAGCTCCTTTGAGAGATGAGGTTCAAGAAGTCCATTACACCAGTGCTCCAAAGTCTTCACTGGCTTCCTATAGTCTTTTGGACACAATTCAAGTTGCTGGTGTTGACCTTTAAATCTCTAAGCCATCTGGGCCCCACATAACTGAAGGACCACCTGTCCTACTAAGTTCCATACGGCCCCTGCGATCAGCCAGGAGTGCTCTCTTGCAGGTTCCATCTGTTACTCTTGCCCATATAACAGGGGTACATGGGAGGAAGTTCTCGGTTGCTGCCCCAGTTTTGTAAAATCCCCTTCACCCAGAATTTCATCTGATCCTAGGCTTAAGCATCTTCTGGAGGTGGTGCAATTTTTTTTCTTTACAAAAGCATTTGGGGGGAGGGGATAGGGGCTGGTTGAAGTGTATAGATGTAGTTGATGACTTGGAGAGTTTTGGGGGGTGGGGTGGGATTGGAGAGGGAAGGGGAAAAGTTGCTGGGGAGGTTGGTTTTTTTCTAGTATTTTATGTGTGTGTGTTGTGTTTTTTTAATATGCTGTTTTGTATGTTTGTAAGCTTCCCTGACCCATTTGGGAAGGATGGGGTAAAAATCAAATAAATAAAAAAACAAAGAAATAAATATTCCATCCATTCATATGGAAGTGGTTCTAGAGCAAATTAAATAGAAACAAATCACCAGGACCAGATGGTATTCACTCCAGAGTTCATGTGCTGGCCTCCCTTCTTGACATGGCACGTGGTCAATTCTTCATCCCCGAGCGGAATCAGGCTCACCGGTCAATGGACCTGCAGGCCTGATTCCACTCGGGAATTGGGGAGGGAGCGGAGCTGTGCGGTGTAATGTACGGCCTCACAGCCCACCCTGCCTACTCCCCCAGCCACCAACCCTCCTGGAGAAAGGCGGGCACAGTGGCCAATTTGGCTGCTGCACCCGATCCCAGCTCGTGGCCGGGACCATGCTCCAGTCTCGATGGCAGTAAGAGACATTACCGGCCGCCGATTCCAGACCGTGGTCCAGCTAACCACCTTTCAGGAGGTGAGGCCAGCCTCCTCTCTGGAATGGTGGTTAATTGGATTCCCACCGGGTGTTCACTGTGGTGAACATCTGGCAGGAACCCATCATACGTTACGGGATCTCCCCCACCACAGGTGGTTCACTGTGGTAAAAGGGAGGCCCAAAACGTCTGAAATTGCCCTCAGATATGAAATTGCAGACCTACTATTGGTAATTTGCAACCTATTACTAAATCTGCCACTGTACCCAAGGATTGGAGGGTAGCTAATATAACACAAATATTAAAAGTGCTCCAGAGGTGATCCTGTAAACTACAGACAGGTGAGCCTGATGCCAGGGCCAGATAAACTAGTAGAAATGGTTGCTAAGAACAGAATTACTGGCATATTGAGAAACATGGTATAATGGGAAGAGTCAAGATGGATTTAGGAAAGGGAAGTCATGCCTCAGTAATCTACTGGAAGTTTTAAGGGTATAAATAAGCACATGGATATAGGTGAGTTGGTCGAGATAGTGTATCTGGATGTTCAGAAGGCATTTGATAAGGTGTTAGGTAACATACCTTTTCCCAAAAAATGTGACACACACACCCTTTTTTTGTTTTGGTGAACATCGCTCCATAAGGAATACAGATACTGGGGTGTTCAAGCGACAAGGGCTAGAGAGGAATGTGAGAGCCAGGTGAGACATAGAAACTGAAAAGCCCCTCAGGTAAAGCATGAGACCTGAAAAGAACAGGAATTACATAAGGGAAGAGCCTCTGCCAGTAACCTTGGGAGTACAGGAAATGGAGGCTGCTTCCAGGTTTTGAACAAAGACCCTAGCTTGGAACTCCAGATTAGCAAAAGTGAGCACAACAATGGGTCCGTCTGTGCACACCTGAATGGACCCAGACCCCCCCCCCCATGTTCCCCTATAAGAAAGTCCCTTATCTCTTGTAAAGATTTGTTTTCCCCACACTATCCTGACAAGTTTTCCCTATTGACTCGCCTATCATCCTAAAGACACCTTGAGCATCCTCCCAACCCTTCATTGAATTCCATCATCACACTGAGGCCTCTTTTGTTCCCCTCAGAATTAAATCACCACTGGAGCTAGGACTTTCTATAATTTAGTCCTAAGTGCAGGAAGACAGAAAGGTAATGCCCCCTCCAGTCTGTTCGGTCTGCCCTAAGAGACACCCCCCGCAAGGATCCCTCCCCCTGTGCACATGGAAATCACCCTATAATAATAATCCAAATTTGGGCCCAAGGAGCAGAGTAGTTCTGAACCCCACTGAAGGATGCCTCTCCCAGACCATGGTATGTGTTCCTCATCTCCACCTCTCAACCCTACCCCCCTGTCCGTAGTCTGAGGGTTGCCTGTCCTCTCCCTCTACCTACAGGCTCAGCAAGGTAACCTTTTGAACTTTTCTCTCTCTCTCAGTTTTTTATTTATTTATTTTATTTATTTATTTATTTAAAACTTATATCCCACTCCTCCTGCCCAATGACAGCTCGGGCAGCAAACTACACCAAAAAAAAATTAACAATAAAACATTTAAAAATAAATCAACAAATTTTAAAATAAATCATAAAAACTCACCCTCCATCCCGAAACCTAGCTCTCCACCCCTTGCCAAAAGTCTGGCAGAACAGCCAGGTCTTACACAAATGTCAAAACGACAGGAGTGTGGGGGCCAACCGACCCAACCAAGCCCAAATTTCAAGCAGTTCCCTTTTTCTTCCACTTTCCCCAATGCAGTGTGCACCAACCCCAAAGAATACCAGACTGGGAGTGGGTTGGATTGTTCGTGGGTGTGTGATGTATCTGTACAAGGGAGGATGGTTATTTCAAGCTGTATAGCATCTAAGAATTGACCCATGGGTGTGTATGTGTGAAAGGGAGGGTAGGTGTGTGTATCTATGTCTTCCTTTTGTAATAAAAACTGCTTGGTATTCAAGCAGTTGTCTGTGTATCTGGGAAGTGGGTGGGACAGTACAGCTGACCAGGAGCACACCCCATTCCTCAGACTTATCCTTGTGGTACACAGGGACCCCTAGTTCAACTAATTTGGTTAATTCCCCTACATTTAAGAATTGGGTGTATATTGGGGTACCAACCCCCAATAGTCACGCATGGAAGGGGGTCTCCTGTTAACAAAGGTCCCTCATGAGAGAAATTTGAGTGGTCCAGGACTCACTGGCACTTGACTTCTAGTTATGGGATAGAAGGCAGTGTCCTATCATGGATTGCTAACTGGTTAAAAGATAGTAAGCAAGGAGTAGGACTAAATTGTCAGTTTTCACTATGGAGAGAAGTAAAAGGTGGAGTGCTCCAGTGATCTGTACTGGGGCCAGTGTTGTTTGAAATATTTATTAATGATCTAGAAAGGGGAGTAAAAAGTGAGGTGATCAGATTTGCAGATGACACAAAGTTATTCAAGGTAGTTAAAACATGAACGGACTGGAAAAAAATTGCAGGAGGATCTTGTGAGACTGGGTGACTGGGTATCTAAATGGCCAATGAAATTTAAAGTTGGCAACTGCAAAGTGATGCACACAGAGAAAAATAGTCCAAATTATGGCTACTTTTAAACAGACCATGGTGGGTGGGGGGATAGGTGTGCACCTGTGGTGGGTGTGCACCCATTTCTACAGTCGCACACCCACCTCCACCCATCTCCGCCCATGGAGCATTGGGCACTAGATCCCATTGCTTTGTGTGTGAGTGATGGGTGTAGATGGGTGGAAGTGGGTGTAGTGCGGGAGCACGCATGCACCCCCACCCATCCCCCACAGTTTTAACACGGGTGCCTCCACCCATATCCACACATTGTGAAGATGGGTGGGGGCATCTCGTGTGAAAAGGGTCTATATGTACACAATGCTGTGTTCTAAAGCAGGGGTTACCACTCAGGAAAAGGATCTTGGAGTCACTGTGGACAATACATTGAAATCCTTAGCTCAATGTGCAGCACTGGCTAAAAAAACCAAACAAGGAATTACTTGGAAAGGGATAGAGAATAAAACTGAAAATACTATAATGCCTCTATATAAATCCATGATGAAATTGCACCTTGGCCCTTTTTACATGGGTAGCAGAAGGTGGGGAGATGGATGTGCTGCCACAGTGGGTGGAGGTGGGTGGGTAACAATTCCCATGGGCACACATCCCCTCCACCCATCTCCACCCATGGAGCCTCCTCCAATTTGCCAGATGGGTCCAAGGGTGGGTGATGGGTGGAGATGGGTGTGCGTCAGGAGTATGCATGCATGCACACACCCCGACTACATGGATGAACACCGATCCCACCCCATGACATGTACATGGATGCCCACCCACCGCACACCCACACACACACCCAGTGGTGGGGTAGGGGTGCGGTCCATGTAAAAATGGCCCTTTTATATTGTGGACAGCTTTGGTCACCCCAGCTCAAAAAAAGATATAGAACTAGAAAAAGTACAGAGAAGGGCACAAAAATGATCAAGGGTATGGAACGACTACCATATGAGGCAAGGTTTGATAGACTAGGGCTCTTTAGTTTGGAGAAGAGATGACTGAGAGGGGATATGATAGAAGTTTATAAAATCATGAGTGGTGACTGTAGAATGAGCAAATAGGGAGCAGTTATTTACCCTCTCAAATAGTGCTAGAAGTAGGTGACACTCCATTAAATTAATTGGTATCAGATTTAAAACAAATAAGACAGTATCTTTTTCACTCAATACACAATAAACTTGTGGAATTTTTTGTTGCCACCGGATGTGGTCAAGGCCATTAGTATAGCTGGGTTTTAAAAAGGTTTGGATAAGTTCTTGTAGAGTAGGTCCATTGATCTGGATCGTACCCAGGGCACATCCCAGGCCAGTCGTGTACCCACCCCAGGGCAGAAGCAAGCTGACATTTAGCGATGTGTGAACTCATGTGCTGGTTAATCCTGGGCCACAGCGAGCCAAAGCAGGCCACAACGGGCCACCGTTATCTCTGTTAACACTCAGAGGTGCCTAATTAGCCAGGTAAACTAATGACCCAGCCCAGGTGCTGAGAAGTGGGACTGAAATGAGTAGTGGATTTAATATTCACAACATTTATTTGTATTTTTCACTTTTGTGCTTTCCCCCTGCTCTCTCACCCAACTGGAGAATCCCATTGCCCTCCCACCTCCCCACTGCCCCTACACAGCTCTTCCCACACCTTTCTGGAGACCCTTGCCTTCCCCCTGCCCAGAAACCGCTCCCCACTTGCCTGGAGATGACCCCTTTCTCTGGCTCCCACCTTCCCCCTATCCAGGCACAGTGCTACCTCACTTCCCCAGAGACCTCTGCCCTCCTGCCTTCTCCCCGTATTTCCACACACTCTTTCTGTAGTCAGTTGTCTCTGTATTGCTCCTGCCTCAAACCCAGCCCCAGTGTTCTCATGTAAGGGTAGCAAGGGAGAAGTAGGATCGTGAATTGGCCACTGTTCCCCTGCTGAATGAAACAGCTTCATTGTTGCTCCTAGTCCTCATAGTCCTGTATCTCCAATGTTGCTAATTAGCGGTGCCAGAGAAAACAGGGGGTATCAAGGTGTTGCCCACCTTTGTACTGTCTCCAGCTCCGATGTTCCCAACAATGCTGTACCTACCCCTGTGTTGTGCTATCCATAGTACAGTGGCACAGTGTTAAACTTGGGGAGAACAAGGGGGCCAGATCCACAAAGGTCACCTCTGTCCCCTGTTGTCCCTAATTGTAATGTTGTGTCTGTTCCCCTCCTAATATTGACCCCAGTGTTCACTGCTGCATCCTAATGTTGTGGCATGGGGACAGTAAATGCAAGCAGTAAAGATGTTGTACAGTCTCGTATATTGTGCTTACATAACATAGGTTCAATGCACTCATTCTTTACTTTGATCTTTCAGTCCCAATCCTCCTCTTCTGCAGGAAGACTCCAACTCTGGAGTTGGAGAAAGCAGAAGGCAAGTGTCTGATATTCCCAAATGGCAACAGTGGTGATTGAGTGAGGGCAGAGCTAAAGGGAGGAGGAAGGGCTTGTAATGTGCAATGCTGACCAAGGCTCTGATGCAGCTGCCTTTGGGGTGGGTGCAGCTGTTTATAGAGCAATACCTTTCCCTGCATCATATCTACCCAAACAATGTTATAATACAACTTACTCTGTGGTGAAATTACACTTTTTCACTAAGCTCTTGGCTGAAAAATGGGTAGGCGGGACAAAGATTACTGTGATGGTGGGTGAGGTCTGTTCCCTCCCCTGCCCCTACTGTTGCAGCTCTCCTTGGTGCTCCTTCACCCTGCTGCTGCTGGTGATGGTGCTGGTTAATGCTCCAATGCAGCTGACTCCGGGATCTGAGCAGGTGTTTATACAGCAATGGGTTTCCCTACAACATATTTGTAGCAGGACACTTTGCAATGCAGCTGGCTCTGGACTGGGGGAAGCTGAAGTTCCCCTGTTGCTCTGCCATTGTACCAATGTTAGTGAGATGAGGGTTGCATCTGTGATATAGGCATCTGTGTATACAGGAATGCAGACACAGTATTGGCCAAATGCAGCTCAGATCCCCGTCTTTCCTTGTTGGGACAGGAATGGGTTAGGAGGCAACAAGATATCTCCTGAAGGTTTTTTGGTCTAAGAATTTACATTGTCCGTGAGATGAGTTTTCAGTTTCATTTACTGTGCTTCAGAGAAACTAATCAATACTGCAGTAAATGCTACACTAACTTCACCTTTATGGCTTCAAAATAAAATTACAACAAAGAAATGGATATGTTAATATTGTGCTAACGATCCCTGCCAAAACCCATACATTTCTGAGGGGATGAAGCCAAACTCATTTAAACAAGAAAGCTTCATAGGATAGGAATAAAATCTTTGGACTCCAAAGTCTCAAAATGATGATGATAGTTATTACAGAAGGTCTCATTATTTCAGGGACAGAAGGTGCTTTCAGTTATAACAACATAATCAAGAAAGGTACCACGAAGTAATAAAGAATAGACTCATCCGATAGGATTAATCAGCTCACTTTTGACTATTCAGCTACCAAAAAACAGTGCACTATTCACAGTGCAGTATGGAGACCAGAATTGGAGAAAGGGAGTAAATTTTTAGGAAGGACCTGAATTCCTGAGAGACCAGATGTTCAAGAATGAAAACCAAGGCAAGGTCATTGCCAACCATGCAAGTCTCAGCATGTAGTACTAGTGTCTCAGTATGTTTAATGCTTTTAACTTGCCAGAAACCCTGCCTACCTGTTGTATAACTGCTTTTCAAACAACTAAGAACTAATGTTGCAATGTGAAGTTCAAAAATATGTTTACATTTTCTGCCTATGAAATTCCACCAAACTATATTCCTTAAACTGTCATTACAGACACAACAAAAACAAGTTTATTGATTAGCAAATTTGCTATTATCAACACATATATCACATAAATTTTTTAACACAAAATAAAAGATAAAATAGACTAAAATAGAACATAGTCAAATTTGACCATAAAATTCTGGCCCTGCACACTCCAATAAGCCAGTTAAGCAAAAGAAATTCTGGTATCTACGTATCTCTGCACTCACGCTCTACATTCCGCAAGAACATAGCCGCCAGTTTAATTACTGAAACATTGGCAGTCGCTACTAATATGACAAAGATATCCTCTGGATCATGCTTATCGAGGGGAATCAAAGATATCCTCTGGATCATGCTTATCGAGTTAAAGAGTGGGCCCAACTTAAGGATGTGGATCTCCTCTCTAGATACAAAGTTGCGTACCATTATATGAAGGTCAAAACAGCATTTGGTTTGGAGCCTTATTTAACTCAAATCCAAGATCCGAGCCTTCGGAGATTGGTAACGCTCCTGCGTTTTGACCTATTTGAGACCAACGAAGTTTTGGGAAGAAGAGAGTTAATACCAAGGGAGGTGAGAACCTGCAGTTGGTGCCCTGATAAAGTGGAGACGCTCCCGCATGTTCTGCTCCTTTGCCCACAGTATGAGACTCTTAGAGAGCAGTGGATAGGTCATTACAGTCAGAAAATAAGTGTAAAAATAGGCCCTTTTTTCCTTCACAGCTTTGCTCCCTGAGTATACATAGAGTACTATTTTCTTATTTCAACCAAGTAAAATTATATGTATTTTTACTACTTTTCCTCTACCCTTTAGCAATGAAGAGCACAGCAGCAGAAGGGAGAACATAAGTAGTACCATACTGGATGGTAGTGCAATGGTCCATCAAGTCCAGCACCTGTCTCTGACATTGGCCAACCTCAGTCATTTGAAAGAAGTACACAATAGGTCACAATGAGGCAATCCTTTCCCTGTTGTTCACTCCCAACACCCAATAGTAAGAGGTTACATTCCCCCAAACCTACCCTACTAATAGCTACTAATGGACTTTTCCTCCAGAAACTTGTCCAAACCCTTTTTAAACACAGCTATACTACTAGCCTTGAACACCTTTTCTGGCAACAAATTCCACAATTTAAATGTGCATTGAGGGCAATAATGCTTGCTTTTATTTGGTTTAAATCTGCTACATGTTAGATTCACGGGGTTTCCTCTAGTTCTAGTACTACCTGAGAGGGAAATAAACGTTCCCTATTTACTCGTTCCGCACTATAAACTATTTACTCGTTCCACACTATTTTATAAACTTCTATCATATCCCCTCTTCTTCAAATTGAAGAACCCTAACCTATCTAGCCTTGATTCATAGGGGAGTTGTTCCATATGCTTTATCATTTTTGTTGCCTTTCTTTGTACCTTTTCTATTTCGACTCTATCTTTTTTGAGATGAGGCTACCAGAACTGCACACAATACTCAAGATGTAGTTGCACCATAGATTTATAAAGAGACATTATGATTTTCAGTTTTATTCTCTATCCCCTTATGAATATTTCCCAACATTCTGCTTGTTTTTTTGACCACTGCCGCACACTGAGCTGAAGTTTTCAATGCATTGTCCACAATTACTCCAGTCCAAGGTCCTTTTCCTGAGTGGTAACTCCTAATTTAGAACCCAGCATAATGTACATAAAGTTTGGACTTCTCCACATTAAATTTAATCTCTCATTTAGATGCCCAGTCATCCAGTCTTGCAAGATTCTCCTGCAATTCTTCACAGTCTGTTCATCTTTTAACAACCTTGAATAACTTTGTGTCATCTGCAAATCTGATCACTGCACACCTTATTCCCTTTTCCAGATCATTAATTAATACGTTAAACAACACTGGTCCCAATACAGATCCCTGGGGCACTCCACTATTTACTTCTGTCCATTGTGAAAACTGACTATTATTTAGTCCACGACTTCACAAAGTATGGCATGAGGACCACATGTGGCTTGCAAGGACCTTTCCCGTGGCCTGACTCCCCCTGGCTGCAAAGACTTGTCCTGGGACTGGCCTGCCATGTCTCCTCCTGCTGCTGGGCTTGACTCATCCCAGGTAAATGGGGGGGGGGGTGTCGGTGGATTTACCTCAGCACACCCTGTCTTTTATGTGGTGGTGTGTGGGTGTGTGCCAGCTTTGTCATATGGCTTGGGGCTCTGGCTTCTTTCTGCCCTGCCTGTGCACCCTGCCATGTGAGCCTAGTTTGCCACTTTGTGCACACCCTGTCTTCTAGGTTTGTGGGGATCAGGGATGTCAGCTCTGCTTTGCTATGTGACTTGGGGCAGTTAAATTAAGTCAGGTTCACAGTGGAACTTCTTTGTAGCACAGGACTTGTTTGTTAAATAAACTTAATTAGAAACTGAATTGCATTTTATTATTACTGAACTTTTATTTGTACAGCCTTGGAATAGTCCTGATGCCCTTTCTCAGTGTAATCCGATGTATTGATTCTTTGTATGCAGGTTTGAAATTGGACCAAATTAACATTAGTTTTTAACATTCACACAAGCTATGCAAATTGGGGGTGGGTCATGAAAATTGTGGGCAGGGCCACATGTGGCCCAGGGTTGGGTCCAAACCAAATTTTACGGCCCTTGGCACAAATCAAGCTGAGCACCCCTGATTTAGTCCTATTCTTTTTTCCCCTATCTTTCAGCCAGTTATCAATCCACAATAAAATGCTGCCTCCTATTCCATGACTTTTTAATTTCTTCAAGAGTCTCTCATAGGGATGTCAAACCAGTCTAAATTATGGATTCGGATCCATTACAGATCCGGATCCATAATTTACATTCTTTATTATGGGTATGGGTTTGGTTTACCTGTAATAAAAATCAAAAAGCTCATTGGAGTGGTGCTGTTACCGCTCCAATGAGCTTTAGGGCTGGGGAGACCTGGGGGAGGGGGAGCTGACAGGGGGCGGGGACCAGTCTGGGGGCCGGTGGACAGCATAGGTACTTACCCAGTGGATAGGTTCACCACTCCAGCTCCGCGCTTGCCTCCTCCTCCGCCTCCAGACACACCATACTTTAAAAAAAGGAAAAAAAGGAAAGAACTGAACCTGCACAAAATGGCCATTCTGTGCACATGCAGACCTTTCCCAAGATGACTCCGACTCCTCTAGCACCATCTTGGGAAAGTACTGCACATGCACAGAATGGCTATTTCAGCCATTTTGTGCAGGCGCAGGTGCATCCTGAGCTGGATGAGTTAGGAATGCAACCCACTGAGTAAGTACCAGCGCTGCCCCCCCCCATAGCTTCCATCCCCAGCACTCCCCCCCACTCCCACTGATCAGTATATCAGCGGGGGTGGGTGGGGAAAGGAGATAGTTCTCCATGCCAACCCCGACTACTTCACGGTGCTCATAAATTATGGGCATTACTGGTGAGGGAGTTGATACGGATAATTACAGATTGATCTGTAATTGCCATCCCTAGTCTCTCATGTGGGACCTTATCAAACTCTTTCTGAAAGTCCAGATACACTCTTATGATTGTCTCACCCCCACCCACATGCTTATTTATGCCCTCAGAAAATTCCAATAGATTGGTATGAGAAGGATTCCATTTTGGCTCATGCACCTGTGAAGCTAAACAGGAGTCTCCGAGTTCTTAGTCCTCTGTCTTCAAAGAAGAATAGGATCTGCTTCAGGTGAAATTTTTAAAAGGTGAAACAGGAAGGTTCTTGCCTCTCAGTTATCAAGGGAAGCTCCTTTAATAAAAGAAGTGGCTCCATGCAGAAAGAGGAACACCTGGGTGAAAAGCACGTTCTGAAAGCCTGAAAAGTGAGGCTTTCAGAATGCACCTCTTCAAAGCACTGCATCTCCAGCTGCTGCTGCTGCCAGCAACAGGGAGGACGTCACTTCCAGCAGCGTGAGAAGCATGTAAACACTCCCCGCATGGCTGTTCTCTCAATGCGGGGCTCAGGAGGTGCTTTTCAGCACCTTGTTTAAAAGCGGTGTGATACTCAATATTTAGGTCACCAATTTGGTGATGGGCTGAGTTACCTTACAAGGTACATCAGTTAATATTGAAAAGAGACATTTGTCCACATGCTTAACCACATTGCTGGGGCATGTTGTCCCTTCCCATTTAGAAAACAGACCGCAAATATTGTAACTTTACTGGTGTGGAATGCTATTAGCTCTTATTCCTCCAAGGAATCACAGTAAATTTATCAAAAGGACATACTGTACCCAAACTCTTATCTCTCGATTTATGGGAGATATTACATTGGCAAAATTGAACTAGGAAAAAAAGTGGCAACACTTCCCTGATAAAGCCAGCAGCCTGGGAACTCACACATTAACCAATTCAATATTGAAAGAGGACAGACAACTGATGTAAATGCTAGGAGTAATCTTGCATGGAAAAGCTATTGGCCCTTTATCTGAAATCTCATCCAAATGTGTATTTTAATACAGAAGGTGCTGCATAATTGTAAATGCCAGAGCTTTGCTGTGATCTAGATAAATGATTTTACAGAAATCAATAAAGTTGAGATTTTCAAAGGAGCTCCAAAAACAAGGGCAGTCAGGCTCCCAAATGAATTATTAAAGAGGAAATTTTGCTCATCCTATTTAGTCATTTTTAATTATTATTATTTTTTGCTCAAGAGAAGGCTGTCGTTTTCTGGAATTGATTCACCCTTGGAAATGTTTCACAGTAAAATCTTTCCTTGGCTGGCAGATCAAGAATTTGCAAGCAGTTCACTGTGGGTGAATTCATCGTTAATTTGGAACTGATTCTGTAAGTAGGCAGGAAAGGAGTGCTTGTTACTAAGGGAATCAGTTTTTGGCTTTGCAACAAGTTTTTTGGTAGCCTTGCACAAGCCACAGAAATTCTGTGTCTTCTTTCCTTATCTGTTAAAAGGGGATGGCAATACATCCCCACATCCTGCTGTGGGACCTTGTGCAAGTTTCTACCACATCTTTTTGTCTTGTCTCTAGAGATTGTTGCCTCTTTAGGGCAACAACTGTTCCTTAATATAGCCTCAACATTCCTTTGGGTCTAACTCTGATGTTATGGGGCAGAGTACCCTATAACTCATGGTATTGGCCACTGTCAGGCATTGGATATTTGAGAATATGGCTTGATCCCATATGATGTTTGTTAGAGTCCCTGCAAGTCTGTAAGGTTGGGCAGGGGGAAAGGAAGCAGGGATAGGGATGGGTGAATGCAGTTCGGAGTTCGGACCGAACTCGACCAGTTCAGTCGACCAAACCGAACTTCTGAACCGAACTTGATTTTTGAACCAAACCGAACCGAATTTCCAAACTCGGCTCTGTTCGCCCATCCCTAAAAGATAATATTCCATTCAGTTCAAAGGAGTTTGAATTTCCGAACTTTGTTCGGAAGTTCGGAGTTCGTATCGAACTCGAATAGTTCAGTCGACCGAACCGACCTTCCAAACCGAACCGAATTTCCGAACTGAAGCGAACCAAACTGAATTTCCAAACTCGGTTCTGTTCACCCGTCCCTAAGCAGGGAGACAACTACCCACACCAGGACAGGAAACCTTAGTTCACAGCTGTGGATTGCAAGCTGAAAATAAAATCCCCTCAGGATATTAAATGGCAAGAAAAAAAGAAAAGAAAAACCCACAAGGGAGAAACATAGCCTACATCATCATAGGAGTAGGAGTGTTATGCTAACTTGAGGTGGTGCAGAGGATATGTTACCCAAGAGAGGCAGAGAAACAGAAGCCTCAGCCAGCAGTACATGCAGAACAAGCTCTACCACAGGGTGAAGGGAACAACAAACCACAAACAAGGAGGGAAACAAAAAGATACAGAGCAAGCAAGGGGAACAAACAAGGTGCAGAGAAATTGAGGGGTGGGACAAGACACAGAGCAAGCTGGGAGGACACGGAGCAATGGGGAGAACAAGAAGATACAGCAATAGGACTCAAACACTCCTAGGCTTCACTGTGGGGATACAGGACTAGGGATCTCACGAGGGGGGGAAGGGGGGAAAAGAATGAGGACAAGCTCAGCAACAGAGGGGGAGGCACAATTAGGAAAGGAACATGCCTAAAAGGAAAGGACCTAATTGATGCAGTCTCAGCAAAAAGCTAGCACGGAGACTGAGACCAACACATGGGAGCAAGGAAAGGGTCCAAGGACAGTAGGGCAGGAAAACATTTGTGCACACGCAGGAAATAGGGGGAAGGGAAGGGCTGAAGCAGCCCAATTCATGTAACTTAGCAATCACCACAAGATACATCAACAGGAGCCGACAGGAACAAATAGTGCTAACAGCATTTGAGACCAGCAAATGAGTCAGATAGCCAGTTGCTTGTAGTGCAAGTTATAGCCTTCTCTGACTGCTGCTGTCTCAACTTTCCCTGATTGCCTAGCAACCCATCCTGACACTGGACTCGATCCCTGTGGGTCACATGCCAACAAGTTGGAGCACCTGTGTTGGCCCTGGCAGAAACCATCCCAGGGAGCATAACACTGAACCAGAGCCCAGGCAAGGAGGAGACTTCAATGAGCTATTTTTCCTCCTACTGCCCCAACCTCAACCTGAGAATGAGACAAAGACCCTGACAGCCTCTGGGCCTTTAAGAGGAACTGCAGGTGCTCAGCAGGGAGAAGGACAGCACCTAAGCTGGAGCACTTGTGTTGACCATGGCAAAAACCATATAAAGCGAACCAGAACTCAGACAGGGAAGAAACACAAAAGATGCAGGTAGGGATGGGCAAACAGATCGCAGTTCAGGATCGGCCATTCGGTTCAGCCACGTTTGGTTCGTGTGTTTGGGTTCGGCCTTTCAGGTGGATCGCTGAGTTCGCATTCGGTTCGGATGCATTCAGTTCATGTGTTCGTGTTCGGCCATTCAGGTGTCAGCCATTCGGGTGGATCGCCGATATCGTGTTTGGCGTTGGGCGTTTGGCGTTCAGCCTAAAAATATCGTGAGCATGCGGAAAGCCGGAAATCACGCCGGAAACTGGAAATTCATGTGCGTGTGGAGTTGTGAGGTGAGTGGTTGTGTGTTTGATTTGGTGTCTGCTTGGTTCGTGTATTTTGGCCTTGATTGTGTTGGGTTTGGCTGTGCTATGTGTTTGGGTGGTTGGTGTGTGTTGTGGGTGACTGTTGGTATGTGGGTTTTTTGGGGGAAAAAATGAAGAAGGCTGTTCACATCCTCCGGCTGGGGGCACATTTGCAGGTGCAGAAGGAGGAGAAGGAACAAGTGGAGGCTGCTGCCCCTGCTATACCTCCCGTGGCACCGGTGGCACTGGCTTTCTCTTTGGACAAGGAGGAAGCGGTGGGCTCTACTGCCATTCCTGCCAGGTTTGTAAACTATTTTTTACTTTTAAGACAAGAAAGGCTGTATCAGTTAGAGCAAGCTCAGCTCACTTGCGTGCAGGTGGGTGCGTGGGTGGTGGGCATCAGTCAGGCACAAACAGTGGCCAACAGCGGGTGGCAGCAGATGTCTGCCAAAGAGAGAGAGGGTACTGTAGTGTGGAGGAACTCTTCCAGCAGTCAGGCATGAGCATCCCCACCCAAACCTGTGCCAGGATATCAAGGGTCTCCACTCTCCAGTTGCCATCCCATTCCCTACACACCCCCAAATAAGGGCAGTCTCATTACTCCAGTCAGGGTCACATCTCGCGTCGCCATCCCTAGCACCCCAAGGAGGGCAGCAGGATTTGCACGTTCCAGTCAGAGGCTTTCTAGTTGCAATATCTATTATCTATCATCCCCTAGTACCCCTGGGAGGGCAGGATTTGCACGTGCTTTTCTTTATAGTTTTTTTTAGTGCCATCCCTACTAGCACCCCAAGGAGGGAATATTAGAGGCATCATCATAAATGCATGATATTTACTTGGTGTTCTTATGTGTTCCCATTTCAGAGAGGAATCGGATGATTCTCGCCCCGGACCCAGCCCTGCTTCCAGGTCTAGGACGACAACTCATCGCCACCAGACCCCGAGGCAGAGCTCACCTGCTTCACCCCCAGACGTTCGGCACCACTCATTGGATGTCTGGCAGTTTTACATTCAGAGCGACAGAACCGCCGCATTCAAGGTATGTCACGGGGACTGGAACAACAGGGAATGAATTACCCTCTGACCGATTAGAAATGGAAGTCCCCTGCAGAGAGAGAGAGATTGGATGGCCACCCAGTCCACCCACTCGTGGAGACAGAATGCAGGCAGGGCTTGACAGACCATTGGTCTGACACAGTAGGGCACTTCTAATGTTCCTTTCTTTTTCTGCTCTTTCTAGATCTGCAAAAAAGTGTTCCGCCATCAAAGGGAGGGGACAACATTGGGGCTTCTCACCCACATAGAACTCACCCACGAAATGCAGATGAGGTGGGTGGGTGAGGAGGAATCGGATGATTCTGGCCCTGGGCCCAGCCCTTCTTCCAGGACCAGGCCTAGGAAGATGACTCATTGCCGGACCCCTAGGCAGAGCTCGCCAGCCTCACCCCCAGACATTCGGCGCCAGTCGTCGGATGTCTGGCGGTTTTACATCAAGGGTGACAGAACCGCCACATGCAAGGTATGTCACGGGGACTGGAACAGCAGGGAATGAATTGGCCTCTGACCTGTCAGGAACAGAAGTCCCCTGCAGAGAGAGATTGGATGGATGGCCACCCAGTCCACCCACTCGTGGAGACAGAATGCAGACAGGGCTTGACAGACCATTGGTCTGACACAGTATGGCACTTCTAATGTTCCTTTATTTTCCTTCTCTTTCTAGATCTGCAATAAAGTTTTCCGTCGGCAGAAGGAGGGGACAACATCGGGGCTTCTCACCCACATAGACCGGACCCACGAAATGCGGGTGAGACAGGTGGGTGAGGAGGACTCCTCTGCAGCTGCACCCATGGAGCCGCAGTGCATGCTAAAGGGGGGGAAGGCAACCAGGAAAAGGAGGCATATAAGCCCTTCCCCTCCGCCGCCTAAAGCCTCACCATGGAGACCCCCGGGATCCCGGACGACGCCGTGATCATGGGCCTTCAGGCCAGGTTTCATCGCTGCACCCGGGGCCACATGGAGGAGGTCCAGTGCTCCTCTGCCAACCTGGAGAAGTGCCTGGTGGCAGAGACGCAGGCAGTGCAGGCGGAGCGGCAGAGGGTGGTGGCATACGGATAGTATGTCATCGCCGAGCTGCGCTGCATGCAGGTCTACCACCAGGCAGTCTCCAGGTGGCATAACGAGCTGGCAGAGGTTTTGGAGTACACCATGGACAATGGCATGGTGGACCCCTCCATGGTGGTTGCCGGCCCCCCGGACTGCGAGCCGCCCCAAGGCCTGTTGCCTTTCCCCCAAATACTGGGGGACAGGCCCAGTGGCAGAGACAGAGTCACTCTTAGCTTGTTTATAAGTTTCTTTTTCATGTTTGCTTTTCTTTTATTAAATGTTGTTGCTGTTGTTTGGGTTGTTATTTTGTTTTTCTTGTTTTGTAAATAGTTTTAAGTAAAGTTTTCAAATTTATTGTTGCGAACTTCATTTTACATGTCCTCTCTTTTATGCCTGTGTGCTGAAGTTCTGGCTGGCAGGTGGCAGAATCTCATACAGCTCCTAGATCCCTTCCAGCAGCACATGCCACCTCAAGTAGCGTAGTAACCCAAAGATGTGTGGTGGCAGCAGCAGGGTCTCAACTAGCAGAAAGCCTCAAGGAGGTACAGGGCTGGTGTTTGTGTGGGTGGGTGTGACAGAGAGAAAGAGAGACAGGCTTCTCGGCAGCGGGCAGCCAGGCAGGAGGCGGCGGGAGCTGGTGGTCGGAGGGGCTTTTAGTTTCAGCAGCCAGCTTCAGCGGGCATCAGTGGGTGCGTGCAGAGGAGTAGGCTTTTTGGGAGAGGGCAGGCTGGCATACGGGCACCAGGCTTCTGGATGCAATGGAATGGAATGCAGCCCCCAGTGACTGGAATGATGGTCCCATAATCTTGTTGATGGTCCCTGGGACGGGCGGGCATCGGGGATAGTGGAATGACAGCCT
>QEPC01010573.1:386386-418344 GCA_003113815.1 Sphenodon punctatus | reverse complement strand
AGATGGGGGAGAAGGCCCTACCACCGAGGGGGCCAGTGGAGGTTGCAGGAGACCCGAGACCGCATCTGGATCTGGGGGACTCTGGAATACCAGCTGGAGCTAGCACTCAATCAGCACAATGAGCATGTCTATGAGGACATAGTGTGGGAAATGGAGGCAGCGGGGCACCACCGGACCATGGCACAGTGCCGCTGAAAGGCCAAGGAGCTGAAGAGGGGGTACAAGGTCATATGGGACAACAATCAGCAGTCCAGACACGGAGCCCAGACCGCCCCCTTCTGTGATGCCCTGGACTGCATTCTCCACATGAAGGACTTGATTGTCGCCCGATACCTCGTGGGGAGTGCCATGGTCCAGGGTAGGGAACAGGCCGACATACCCCCTCCACTCGGCTCCCTCCGGGAAGGCACACTTTCCAGGGTCCCGGAACCACAGGGGGAACACCCCGGGATATCCGACACCTGCAGACCCCCCGAACAGCATCCCAAAGAGCCCCCAACCCCAGGCCAGACAGATGGAGTCCGAGGCCGGCACCCTCATCACCTTCAGCCAATGGTGAGGCATTTTGGCCAGGTGGGGAGGGGGAACGGGGGGTGGGAGCCCAGGACACGGAGAGCCAGTGAGAGGGGCTGGGGAAATGGGGAGGGGGGAGGGAAGGGGCTGGGATACACCCCCGTGGGGCCACGGAGGCCCAGGCCCATCCCAGGGGCAGGCACCCTGGGTAGCAGGCAACTCACCTTCATTTACCCTACAGGGCAACTCAAACAGCCACAGTCATCTGGGCCCGGGCCCCCAGCACATCGCATGAGGGAGTACTGGACACGGGTCTGCCGCCGGAGGGAGGACCAGGCGGAGGACATTGTCCGCACCTCGGCAGAACATGGGGAGCGGATAGCGGCTGTGAACTGGATGGAGGCAGTCATAGAGAGATCCCTGGAGCGGGCAGAGGCGTGGGACATGAGGCTCCAGGCTGAGGGGCACCTGGAGCGGAGGCGGGAGTTCCAGGAGCACAGCAGGCAGGTGGAAGAGCTCCGGCGGCTGGAGCAGGCACCATGTGTGCATATGTGATGGCAGTTGCCCCACCGGGCATCCTGACTGCCAAGGGCACCATGTCGGGCCCCTCAGCACCCCCACCCCCTCCCCAACCACCCCAGCTCCCTCCACACCCACAGGGGCCGCACATCCTTCTCATGGTCCCCCCAGCCCTCTGGAGGGTGCAGCCACTCTGGGGGGCCCCCTGGGTCCTGGGACATACCTCCCCCCAACTGCCGGCTGCCTCGCCAGCCCATGAGGCATCCCAGGACACTGATGGGGACACAGACAGCGGGGGGGGGGAGGTGAGCTCCCAGAGCTCTGTGGCGACCACTGGGCACTCGAGGGGGTATACCCAGAAATGTGGGGAAAGGGGAGGATGGGGGGAAGGGGGAGGGTGGTCTGAAGGGGGATATGGGGAGCAGTGGGGTTGAAGGGGGCAGGCTTGGGTGCATCTGTACATAGGGGGTGAAATAAATGCTTTGCCTACAGTATCACTACCTGTGACCATTTCTGGCTGACAGGGGTGGGGGTGGGGGTTGCGGTCACCTCCCATGTAGGGGCTGGCCCAGGGATCCCCAGGGGCACCACGGGGGTGGGCCAGGTGGTGATCGCACTCACGCCTCAGCCTCCTGGCTGATATGCCTTGCCAGGGCAGCACGGATGCGCTTGGCGTAACAGTACTCCCTCAGGTTGTCTGCGTTCACGTACAGTGCCACAGGGCCGGGGGGCAAATGGGCTCAGGGTATTCCAGGGCTGCCCCCTCAGTCTCACACACATTGTGCAGCACACAGCAGGCACCGATCACCAGGGCCGAGGTCTCCACAGTATAGTCCAGCCGCCCAGCAAGGCTCCTCCAGCGTTGCTTAAGGGTCCTGAATGCCCGCTCCACCACTGTCCTGATGGAACACAGGCGGGAATTGTAGAGTGCCTCCACAGGATTGTGGGCAACCAGATACACCTTCATTAGCCACCGGGTGAAGGGATAGGCGGGGTCACCCAGGATACAGGGGGGCATCGGTACCCCTTCGATCTGGGTCATCCCCATGTCAGTAAAGTCCCCCCAGAACATCCTGGCATAGAAGGGGGAGATGGTCAGGATCCAGGCATCATGACTTTGGCCAGAGTTGCCTGTGAAGATGTCTATGAACTGGCCCCGGTGATCCACAACTGCTTGCAGCTGCAGTGAGTGATACCCATGCCTGTTGACATACTCTGCGGTCTTCCCTGCAGAGGGGCGGAGGATCTCAAAGTGGGTGCCATCCACCACACCCATGCAGTTGGGGAAGCCTCCGGCTGCGAATCCGGCCATCACAGCCCCCTGGTCCACCAGCTAGATCACCCTGTCCAGCAGTATGCCTTCCACAGCCCCGCAGACATCCTGGAGGATACAGGCAACTGTGCTCAGGCTGACCCCAAGGTGCTGGGAGATGGACTGGCAGGAGTCGGGCATTTCTAGGGCCCAAACCTCAATGGCCACTCGCTGGACCATGGGGATGGGGGTCCACATGGGGGTGTGCTGGTGCTCCAGCCAGGGTGTGAGGAGCTCAGAGAGCCACAGCAAGGTGAGCTTGTCCATCCTAAAGTGGGGCCTCCAGTCTGCCTCATCCCACTGGGCCAGTGCCCTGGCCCACCACCCCTGTGTCCACTCTGTGACCCATATCCACCAGCCAATGGGCATAGCGAGCAGGGCAGCCTGGCGCGAGGTCTCCCTTCCCCATTGGAGGTGCCCTGCTGCCTCACGGATTGCCGCTGCCCTACTCCGTGCCCTGGCTCATGGCCTGTTGGTCAGCCCCGGACACCCTCTGAGCTCTGACCTGGGCCAGGGTGCACCTATGGCCGAGATAAGCTCTGCGGGAGCGTGCAGAGCTCCAGGCCATGGAAACCCGCAGGCGGGCGCCCAGGTGCACCTCTGTGGTAAGAATACACAGCTGATCAGTTTAGGCATGATACCACTCAGCTGAGAGCATGAGGTGCATCCAGTAGGTGGCCACCCTGTCCCGCTCCATGGTGTTGGCAGCCCCAGGGGTTGGGGGTGCGATATGCCGGACCGGTAATGGCCTGGGTCAGCCGGTGCCTCACCCCCAGCTGGCCGGGTCTCCCACTGCAGGGCGGGCAGCCCTGGGCGCGCTGTTGGGTGCACCTGCTGTCCTTGTATGGGGCTGGCGCACGCACAGGCGCACGTGGCTGTGCGTTCCTGTTGCAGCTGCATGTCTTCTGCCATCACCCCCCACCTCTCCCTGTTTGCAACACCGTGTCCTTGCCAGCCTGATTAGTGTGTTGGAGGTCCTGTCTGGGCGCTTGTTTCCTGCAGCTGTGCCACGTCCGCACCCCATGCTCTGTTGCTATACATTGTTGTGGCCCATGGCCGCCTAGCTTGTCCTTGGAACCCCTCAGAAACCCCCCCCAGGCCCTGTGGGGGATGTGTGCCCCCCTGTCCATGGTGTTATTCTCCCTGTCTGGCTGGACCATGGATGGTTGTGCTTCCACCGGGCTCCCGCTTCCCGGCCCCCATGGGGGCCCCCATAGCTGGATGTTCCATGATACCATGGCCCTGTGTGACCTGTGGCATACCCTGGCTGTCCATCTGCTCCTGGGCATCCCGGACAGCCAGTCGGGTGCTTATGTGAGCTTGAGCTCCGGGCTTCGCTACTTCGGCTATGAGGCGAGTGCCCGGGATTGCAGGCCTGCATGCGGAGACGCTGGGGCTGGTTCCCTTCCCCGATGGGTGCATCCTGGAGATGAGGTTCTCTCATGTGGCCTGGTCTGTGGCTGAGACCATGTCTGCCCTGTCTGTGTGCAGCTTGGCCGCCTACATGCTCTGCCTTGCGGAGAAGGGCCCTGCCTTGGCCGTGTCCTACTTTGGCTGTGTTCACGGGGCCCGTGGGTACCAGCGCTCTCGTGGGGCGGTGTATCACCGGCTGTTGGAGCTGTGACAGCTTCCGTGGCCCCCTGCTGCTGACTGCTGCGTGTCTGAGCCTACCGTGACAAAGCTGTCGGCGCTGTCAGACATGTGGTCCCGTTTGGATGTGCAGTTGGGGCTGTCCATGCAGGAGCTTTTCGAGGCCTACTATCTGATCACCCACCACATGTTCTTGTTGGGGTACTTCCAGAGCATAATCCACTGACCACACCTGGTTCACCAGGCAGGGCACCCGGCCCCTGGGCCCGTCATGGCCCCCACCAGCTGGCTGTGAGTCCCGGTGTGCCTCCCAGCCCTCAGTTGCCTGCTCCCATGTGGGCTCCCGCCCCCGCCCGGGGACCGTGTTCCGTTGCCAGCTCCCTCCCTGATGTCCCTGCCATGCTGCTGTGCTGCCTGCTTCCTGGGGTGCTGCTCCCCCTGCCTGTGGCCCCGGGACCCCTCCGACCCCCCCCTGTCTGCCCCTGCACCCAGTGTTCCCCTCTGTGGTTGCCTTCCCCGGTGCCTTGGTCCGGCTCTCTTCACGGCCTCCCTGACTTGCCTGGGTCCAGCTGACTGTCCTCACCCACCAGCGCTCCCTCCTGCGGCCCCAGCCCCCCCCCCCGGGTGCCTGTGTGACCTCAGGGTTCTGAGGCCCCTGGACTGCCCCTACTGGCTTCCTCCAGGGGGGTGGTTCTGTGTCTTTGGACCTGCTGCGCTGCACCGACTCTCCTGCCTGTCCTCCATCGCTCCCTCGCCTGCGTGTGGGGTCCAACTGTGCCTCCTGGACCATTCCTGGGCCGCTCCCTGTGCCGTGTGGGCTCCTGCTGTGCCTTGGGCCCAAGCTCCTGGTTCCCCCCATTCCAGGATTGCCTGTGTTGCTGTGGGGTTGCCCGTGCAGACAGTTCTGCTGTGGGGGTTGTGGTTGCCATTGCTTGTTGCCTGCCCTGCCCCTGTGCCGTTTCCCCCCCTCTCCTCTGTTCCGCAACCCCCCTTGTGCCCGGTGTGCCTTGTGTGTTGTCTGGCCGCCTGTGTCCCCCCTTCCCTTCCTTTCCCTTCTCTGTGTGTGTGTATTCCCTGGCGTGTGTTTGTGCCGTGTGTTCCACTGTGCCCCCGTTATCTGTGTGCCAGTTGTGTGTGGTACCTGGCTGGCTCTTCTCCCTCTCCCTCCTCCCTTCCCATTTCCTTGTGTGGGTGTTCCCTTTTGTGCCTTCTGGCTTCACTTGCCCTCAGGTGGCCATGTCTGTGTCCCGCCCCTGCCCGGTGCCTTGTGGGTGTTTTGACCATGGCCGGGAATTGGCGGCACGTCTGTTGTGCAGCCCTAGTCCATGATCTGTCGGCCTGATTCCCTGCAGTGGTCCCATTCCCTTAACATCTGTTTGGGGCTTCTTTTGGCCATGGGGGGTGGTGGTTCAGTTCACCCCCGCCATGGATCCACTATGGTGAATCGGGACCATGTAATGTCTGAAATCATCCAGGGTCTTTCTGACTAAGTTTCAGTTTATGACCATCTTCCGAAGATGCTTAAGCAGCTTGGGTCTCAAGCCTATGGCATTAGGCTCGCATTCCTTCTGCATAGGGGCTGCCTCCACGGCCTCAATCTCGGGGATACCAACCTCCCGGATTCAGGAACTGGGGCAGTGGTGGTCAAATGCTTATCAAGCATACATCAGACCTCTTTGGGAAGCTGGTCCCCCCGCGTGGTACCATTAACTGACTGTATGTATCTCCAGCAGGTTATGAGAGACCTATCAAGGTCTGGATATGTGGCCATAGTATTGTTCAGCGGGCACGCATGCAAGAAATCTCTTCTGACCTCAGCCACCATTTTGGCTGGTACCCAAGACCATGTTTGACCTGGATCAGGATTGGTGGCATGCATTGGGACAGATTTCTGAGTGTCCTGTTAAGGAGGGCATCTGTTAGCCCCTCCCATCCGGACATCCTGATCATTCACTTTGGGGAGAATGACCTCAGCCTCAAGCCCGCATTTCAGCTCACAGGCTGCATTCATGCCACCTTGTCCCTGCTTCACACCACTTGGTCAAGCACATCTATTGGGTGGTCTGATATGCTGGAGTGCAGAAGTTGGCGTTATGCATCCCACCCAGGAAAGATTGAGAGCAAAAAGGAAGGTCAATATGGCTGTATGGAGGGCAGTGATCAGCATTGGTGGGTTTATGATCCACCATGGGCGGATCTCGGCCTGAGTCCCAGGCCTCTTTTTGGAGGATGTGGTCCACCTGTCAACAGAGGGCAATCAGATCTGGCTGGGTGATGTGGCTGAGGGACTGAAGCAGCACCTGGGGCATACCTGTGTTGGGTAAAGGGGCCTGGAGTATCTCTCCACCCCCTTTTTGTGGCAGATAACAGCTCAGGGACCACACTAGGGGCAGAACTCCTTAAGAGTTGCATGGCACCCCCCATTTGTCCGATTTGGGTGGTGGTGGTGGCAAAGCATCTGAGGGGAGGCAGGGAACCCCCAACTTCAGACTATGGATGGCTGGGTTGGGGGGGACGCTGCTGCCTCTCCCTTCTGGGGGAGGGTGACTTGGTTGGGAAGGATGGTCGCCCAGGTGGGGGTGCTGTGGGGATTAGCCCAGCCCCCACTTTTGGTTAAAAAATGTGGTCCTGCTGTTATAACATAGGTTTATGCCCTTGTCTGGGTGTCTGTTTATTGTTGTTTACTTTTTAATAAAGTTGCGGCCAATGCCTATAAAGTATATTTGTGTCTGCCTGGTTCCTTTGGGTTGTGCACGCACAATAAAGCCCCCCTACACACTACAATTAATCGGTGGGGGGGGTACTTGTGCGGGCTGGCCCTGGAACCCAGGTGTTTGGGGGGGCAGGGAGGGTGGCACTCTCCCCGCCCAGGTGCCATCCCATCCAATGGACCCCCTTACCTGGGGAAGGGGCGGGCCAGTGCCAGGTATATAGGCAGGGATGCTGCCTGGCCACCCCCCTCTTGCTGCATGGATCGGTGCAGCTACTGAAGCCCTCCCCTCACTCCCTTGCATGCCATGCATGGCACGTGGTGTGCTTTCTATTTGCCTAGTCCATTCAGGGCTTCTGTGGGTGCTGTGCTCATCGCCGTTTTTGGGACTGAGAAGGAATTTCCCGCCCGGCTATTATTGACTTCTTAAGACCGTTTTTTTTTTCACCTTCTTCACAGCAGTTTCTAGGGTTATGATGTTTCAAAGGTTTTCTTTCTTTGTCACAACTTAGGAGGATAACAGCTCAGGGACCACGCTAGGGGCAGAGCTCCTTAAGAGAAGGGGCTGCGTGACACCCACCCACCCATTTCCCCAATTTGGGTGGTGATGGTAAGGCATCTGGGTGGTGGCAGGGAACCCCAAACTGCAGGCTATGGATGGCTGGGTTGGGGGGGCTCTGCTGCCCCTCCCTTCTGGGGGAGGGTGACCTGGCTGGGAAGGATGGTCACCTGGGTGGGGACGCTGTGGGAGTTAGCCCGGCCCCCACTTTTGGTTAAAAAGCATGGTCCTGCTGTTAGAACACATGTTTATGCCCTCGTCTAGGTGTCTGTTTATTGTTGTTTAATGTTTAATAAAGTTGTGGCCAATGCCCATAAAAGTATACTTGTGTCTAACTGATTCCTTTGGGTTGTGCGCGCACAAAAAGGAAACAGTAATTTTCATTTTTGTTATCATAATGACACAGCAAGAACTAACACAGGACAAGAGTCAAACAGCCTGTCCCTGCAACATAAAGGTTTGAAATACCTTCCCCGGAGTCCCCATGATTGGTTCTGGGAGGCAGGAGACGAGCAATCACAAGGTGCGATTCAACTGTTTGGGACCTGCTTGCCTGCTCGTTGGCCAGTGATTACACCAGTCAGGTCCTTCCCCTCCCACACAGTCCCAGTTCAAGAGATTAACACTGTTTCTGGCTCCGAGATGTCTTCTCCCTCTTCTCCTCTCCACATTTCCCTCCAAAAAACACCTGCCGGGCAATAACAAAATCAATGACTTTCGTTATTATTATTGAATTAGTTATTATTTATCTTCATTATCGTTATTGCAATAACAATAACAGAAACAAAGAATTTTGTTATTGTTATCAATATAACAAAAACCAAGCGCACACCCCTACAGTACAGCCTATAGCTTTTAGAGTGCCCTCCCCATAAATACCTGTGTGTGTGTGTGTATTTTCAGATGTTACGAAATGGCTGTTCACCACATTGAATCCCAGTGGATCCCGTGTGGTGGCAGCGATCCCGTGGACGTCTGTGTGACCCCCGCCAGATGTTCACCACAATGAATCTTTGGTGGGGGTCACAGCTAACCACGGTTAGATTGGCCACGATCAAGAAAGGGGCAAAATTAACATCAGTTACAGTGCCCCTTTCCGAAATCATTCCCCGAACCACGATATGGGATCGGGCACAGCGGTCTCATTGGCCACTACACCCATCCATCTCCCCGTGGGCAGGCGGTTGAGGGAGCGTGGGGGGGCGGGCCTGAGTGGCTGCATGTTACACTGCAAAGCCCCACCCCCTCCCCAAATCCCGGTAATGATCAGGCTGGCACGTCTAAAGAACGAATGGTCTGTCACATCTCGGATCCCGGTCCAGGGTTCACCATGGCAGGCCAAATGGCCCATCATGTCAAAAATTACCCTCTGTGTGTGTGTGTGTGTGTGTGTGTGTGTGCAAACAGACATGACACTAACCACCCTTTAACCACCATTGGTGGTTATTTATGCATGTTGCAGGGCTGTATTGGTGCCCTATGCAGTCCTGCAACATGCATAAATAACCACCAAGGGTGGTTAAAGGGTGGTTAGCATCATGTCTGTTTTCACCCTGTGTGTGTGTGAAGTGCTGCATGATGTCTTAGTGATAGCGGTTGGCCAGCATAGATGCCAGTTATATTGCCTCCATTCCCTCCCATTCCTTCTGGGTTGAAATGATGCACTGTCTGTTTTACCTGCAACAGATTCATTGTGGGCACTGTCAGGCAAAACTTAAAAAAAGGTTCTAAACAATATTTCATTGGTTTTTAGTTTTGTTTATGTTTTTTGTTTATCTTAAACAAAATTAAATTATGTTTGTGTTAAACAGAAAACAAATGAAATGCACACCACTAGCATACAAAGCCCTGAGCTTAGTAACATCTACGCCAAACATTTCTACTACAAGCCTAATGATTATTATTATTAATAATTATCTGCTCCGTGCCAGCAATGTGCCTGGTACTGTAAAGTTGTGATTAGAGGCAAGTCTCTGCCCCAAAGGGCTTACAATCTAGAAGTGGGGATTCCCATGATGTTAAAATGGCAATGCCCTGACAAGCAATCCCAGCAGAATATCATTAGATGCTGGTCCTGAAGGGGTTCTGATGAGGGACTTTTACTGGATATAGAGGTGAACTGTAATTAAGATATTATGGATTTCATGAATGGGGAAACAGTTAATCGTGCTACAAATATTGGCTTTCCTCAGATTCCTCTTCATTATGGTAATTAATAATTTGACACATTTCTTGATTTGTGTATTCATTTGAAACTCCTCTATGTAAATCACTCCTTTCTCTTTTGATTCTCTGATAACAGCTCATTAATAATTTCCTTCCTGGAAATCACAGTTGGGGGAAAAAAATAAATAAATTTGGGAACTACCATAATAAATTTCTAGATAAGTAACATGAACATAATAATAAAATAAAAAAAGCCCTGGGTGGCAATAATGTAACTGTATTAAATTTATGGTGTTGGTTAAACAATATGTACCCTTCTCCATTATTCTAAGTGTTGCTTCAGGTTCTCTTTTTATAGACTTTTTTTTCTTTTATGGCAGAATTTTTTTTGTTCTTTTATGCTGGGACTGTAAATAGGCAGTTAAACTAATATTTTGGTACATTCAGTGTATGGGGTTTGGTTTTATAGGTATTTTGTGATAAAAAGTTATAGTGGTTTCACATGCCCTCTTGTTACTTTTTAGGGATATGCGAACGTGGTTCAGAAGTTCAGAGTTCAGACCAAACTCGAATACTTCAGTGGACCGAACCAAACTTTCAAACTGGACTCGAATTCAAGGGAACTGTTCGGTCGAATTTGAACCAGTTCAGAAGACCAAAAAAACTGGTTTTGAATGTACGGACTCGGTTGGAAGTTCAGAATTTGAGCGAACTCAAATAGTTCGGTGGACTGAACCAAACTTTCGAACTGAACACGATTTTTTAACCGAACCGAATTTCCAAACTCAGTTCTGTTCGCACATCCCTATTTGTTTGTTTGTTTCGTTTATTATGTGAAGCCACATGACCAATACATCAATACATATAAAACAGATTTATCTGATAAAAATCAATTCCAATCAAATATCTTGCATTTCATGTATTCTTGCATTTCATGTATCCTCTATCCCGGAACACAGGTCAAGTTACATAAAACATCCAATTACTTACAAGGGAGGGAGGGAGAGATCAATTTCTGGTGCACAGCAGCACATCTCTCAGCAAAGATGGCCACCTGTTTAGTCCTATGGGAGTCCCGGGCACCAAGGAGAAACACAAGCTGCCTGATTGTCGTCCAGCCCTCCCCCATGACTATACTTAGCCAGAGCCCAGGGCGAAGATGGTCATATAGGGGACACCGCAGGAGATAGTGGTCAAGGTCCTCTATTTCCTTCCCACATGGACAGCTCCTCTCCTCCCGTTGAATTCCCATAAACCTCCCCAAAAGGACGGCTGTTTTTAGCGTGTTTAGCCTGAGAGTACTAATCCTATATCTTAGGCCAGGCTCCAAGTGGGAATATAGATATGAGGCTCCTGTCTGGGGGGCATAATCAATTTATAGAATGGAGCCAGCTTGGAAGCTGAGGTCACAGCCCTAAGCTGTTGTCTATCCGTATCCAGGATGCATGTCTTTACGAGCCCTATAACTTGCTTACTAGTGGCATTCTGGAAAAAGAGCTCAGAGAAACCCAGCCGTGCCAGTCGGCTGGACACTCCCGAACACCAAGAATCACGCCCCACTTCCTCGGTGGCTTTTTCAACCCAAATTTACTCAAGGAGGGAACCCTCTGGAGCATCGCACAATTTAGCCCAGAATGTCAGAAATCTCATGTCTACTAGGGCCATCAAGGAAGGACAACCTATCTCCATCAATACAGTGGGCATACTTGTTGACTGAGGACATCTAAGTATTCTCTTCCAAAATTGGGTGATGAAAGGCTAGAGGAGCCGTATCATTCCAGTGTCCATTCCCCAGACATGGGACCCATACAGGAGGTGTGGCAACACCTTTGCCTCAAAGATCTGACGGGCCACCATAACTGATGTCTGCCCATGCAGATAAAAAAAGCGTGTGATAGCGGCAGCCTCCAAGCATGCCACTGCCCTAGTAGCCCGGGCCTGGGTTTGCCAAGAGCAAGTCTCCACCATCCTAACCCCCAGATACTTATAGTATCGTACTTGTTCTAGATGGCGCCCCCGAAGAGACCAGGAATATTTCTTATGTCGAGCGCCAACCACCATGATCTTCATTTTCCCATAATTTATTTTAAGATGTTTGATGTTACACCTATCCTCAAAGTCTCGCAATGTTCTGAGAACTCCCACCCTTGAGAGAGAGACAAGAATGGCATCATCCGCATACATCAGAAGGAACAGCTTCCGACTACCAACAGTAGGCAGATGATACCCCACCACATCTCCATGCTCAACTATCAAGAAATTGACGTATATATTAAAAAGCAGGGGAGCAAGCAGGCATCCCTGCTTAACTCCCCTGAATGTTCGTATATAGTCTGACAATCCTCCTTTTAGGGGCATTCTGACCCGGAGAAGGGTATCTGAGTACATAGCCCTAATCAGGGCTATCAGCCGTGGATCAGCCCTAAGACGGGCTAAGGGGGTTTATAAACGAGACAAAAATGGCGGCTGATCCCTTTTACAGCCGCCATTATTTTTGTCCGTTTAAATGTCTGACATGCTCAGCAGCAGCATCTTTCCCGCGTCCGACCGTCCTGGCGATCCTTCCCCCTTAGACGCGGATTGCCGGTGTGCCGGCTTCAACCCACACTTCCGGGTCAAGCTGGCAGGGGGCGCATGCGCAGAGACGCTCCGCAAGGATGAGCATGCGCAGTTACTTTCCGGGATGCATCTGATGCTCTTTTAAACATCAGACACATCGCAGAGAGTAACGCGGGGTTTAGATGCGGGTTTGAGCCCTCTCCCGCTTGGGAGAGGGCTTGTTAATAAACGCCCTAAGTCATTCCAGAGTTCCACTCTGCATACTGTATCAAACTCTGCTGACAAATCGGCAAATGCTAAGAATAGGTTACGCTTTCACCTCTGGTACTTATTCATTGAATGATGAAGAATAAAGATCTGTTCCCCAGTCGAGCGGTGAGCCCTGAACCCAGCCTGTTCTTCCGCCAAAATATTCTGGGTTTCACACCATTTCTGAAAGTGCTGCAAAAGTAAGGCAGCATATAATTTAGACACAATGCCCAACAGGGTGATTGGTAGATAGTTTTTAGGGTCGGACTTGCTGCCCTTCTTGAAGATCGGGACTACAGTCCCCACTTTCCACAGTTCTGGAATGATGACTGAGTTGTTAATTAGGGAGAACAGGTTTGCCATTGCTCCTAGTCCCCAATCTGGTAGTGCCTTAAAAAATTCCCCCGGGATATAGTCTGGCCCTACTGCCTTATCCAGTTTTAGGGAACTCACTACCATCTGAATCTCCTCTGGCAGAATTGGATCCTACAGAGGCATATCCTGCTCCTGTGGCAATAACTCCATTCTCCCCTGATCAATATGGGCAAAGAGGGTTGTGAAATGTGTTGTCCATATCAGAGGGGGCATACTAGCTTCCCTTGCCAGGCCATTCCGGCATATAGATTTGGACCAAGGCCCAAAACTTCCTTGTGTCTTACCTGTCTGTTGCTTCTTGCAGCGCTTGCCATTGGGCTTTATAGTATTTCCCGTGTTTCAATCTCAATAGTATTTTATAATTTTTCCTTTGTTCTCTATAATACAGATAATAATGAGCCTCTCTATACAGATGTAACCTCCGGGCTAATTTCCTGAGGATCGATCTTGCCTTCCTGCATTCAAAATCCTACCAAGTCACCACTCCCTGAGGCCTTAATCCATTCCCAGGTTTATACTCCTTTGTTACCAAAGGGTACAGTTTTCCACTTATCTGTTCCCATAAGGCCAAGGCCTTCCTAACCGAGGTAACAGTCCTTAAATACTTGAACAACAGCTGGACCTCAGGCAATGCCAGGAACTCAGAGATGTACTCCGCTATGTATGGAGACCATCCCCGTGTCCCCGTTTTCCTGATCTCATCCTTCCCACCAGCCTCTGACAACTCCCCCCTCTATTTGCTATGTCCTAGAACCAAAGAAAAGCCCACCTAAATGGGGAAATGGTCACTCTGATATTGATCCCCACTAATAAATAAACAGCTGAATGGGCCAACCCCTGTGACGCAATGACATAATCAATAACGCTACTACCAAAAGGGCCCACATATGTTAAGCAATCCTCCTCATCCCCCCATGTATTACCATTTAGAATCCGAAAGGACCATTCTAAAATCAATTTATATAGTTCCTGTCCTGCCGGATTAATACCCCGATCCTGGGATACTCTATCAATATTAATGTCACAGGCAAGAAAAGACTCATCCCCGAGGCCCAGGCTGACATGGATATCAGCAGCAGATGCCCCCAAAAATGCATTCAGATCTCCTACAATCAGGACCTCATCACCTGGAAAACTCTGTAAGTGTCCTACTAGTCCATCCCTTAGTAATTTCCAAAGGGACTGCCTCTGCCCTCTGAGGGATTATAAACATTGATCAGAAGTAAACCTCCCAGGAGCCCCGGCACAAAAATCCGCAGTGCCAATACATTATGTTGTAATAGTCTCCAGCCCGTTTGCCGAGCCTCAAAGATGTCTACCAACATAGTAATAAGACCACCCTTAGGGCGCCCCCTACCCCCCAAGGGGACTGCCGGAGTTGCCCATGTGGTATATCCCTGTAACCCAGGGGGTTCCTGAACACACCAAGATTCAGGATGCAAATTATCTCATTTTGTTCCAAATATACACAGATCTCCTTATCTTTTATTTTGGATAGCCAGCCTGCCGTGTTCCAAGAGACTAGCTTTAGATTTGTAGCCTCTTGGTCTGCTCTCAGTCAGTCAATGGTGACCATAACAGTTTTATCCCTTTGGGTCTCCCTAGAAGTGGAGTTACCAAATACTGATGCGGATGCGACTCCGCCTGAGTCCTCACAAAAAACCCTACTTTCTAAGGCCGGCATGCTTGATTGCAAGTTAGCCTCCCCTGAAAGATCCAGACTAAACAACGGAGATACTGGCACTAAGTTGCATTTGTCTGGGGTGAAAGTAGTAGCAACCGTCTGAGACACCTCCAACTAATCTTTAGATTGTCCATGAATTGAGATAAATGAAACTTTAAGTGATGGGGAGTTCCTTCCCATGGTTCCCAGACTCCTCTAGCTAGTTTTTTGCCCCCCAGCCAGTAGTTCCCTGTCACATGTTTGGGCTATCTGTCTGTGAAGCAGAGAGAAGGAGTTCAAGATATCAAGTTGCTGGGGAGGCAGGGCAACAGGATCCCTGAGGTCCCTACCAGCCCACAAGCTAGGATTTCTGGGGGCCTCCATTTCCATAGTCTCCTCCTCTCGTCTTCCCTGCACCCTAGCCACAGCCCAGGCTACAGGTGAGCCTTCAGAGGGTGAGTTTAGTTCTATTTGTCTCCCACCCATCATAACCATAGGCTCCCAGCACTTCTGTTTGAGTCCCTTCTGTTCCTGTCTCACATAAACCTTTTCAAAACAAACTCCCCATTGTAACAGGAGGTCTTTTGCCTGTACAATGGCATCTACCCACAGGCTATGATTGAAGTAGATCACTATTGACCTCTGAAATTTTGAGGTACTCAGTATATCTACCTGGGTAATATCCTTACTAGTAATTGGGACATGGATGAGTGTTCTTAAATGATCTGCAACCTCCCATGCAGAGCTACATGGGGGTAGAAACCCATTTAACAGAGGCCTTATGTTAAGGCAAATGGAGGTAGCTTCCTTCTGAAACTGGGTCAGCTTGCATTGTCCCTGAACATCCAAAGTATCAACCACAAGGGGAGGTTCCCTCTGCATCACTACCTTTGGGTGCAAAGCACCCCTCCACTTGATGCTAGGAAGCATATTTTTAGTTGGCGCAACCATTTCCCCCCCCTTCCCCCCCACCTTTATTCACCCCAGGATGTCCATATACTTCCCTCCCTGGCTGCTGGGTCATCACCCTGTTGGGAGTATGGAACACTGGGACTGATTGTACTATGTCAGAAAATTCCTTTCCTGGCAAACCCCTCTGAACAGCATCCATAAGTCTATCCAACTTCTGTTCCAAAACTTTTATGCACCCAAAAGTACATTGGGTAGACTGTGCAGTCAGGGAGGGTACAGTGTCTGGCTAAAAGTTCAGCAGTGGATAGAGGGCGTTGCTCCTGAAAACAGTCACTTGGAGATCTGCCTGTTTCTCTTGCAGCTTCCGCCATGCCCTCAAGGGCTGACCATCCATCAACCGAGGACTGTCCCTCAGCCAAAGGCTCTCCACTTTCCTGATGTCTATCACAAAAGGAACCCCCCACACCCCTTTCCAAGCTCAGAGGTCCTTGGGCCGGTTCCACCGACAACCTATTAGCCAGGGTACTAAAATGGTTGGAAGTTAGATAAAAGCTGTCCACCTTCCTCTGTTTCTGCGGGGGAGAGTGTAACCTAGGCCAAGGAGGGTCCCCTCTTACTTTTAGCAGGCATAATTGTCGTGTTTCTCTATTTGATAGCGACCAAAGACAAGGGAGACTCTACCCCGTATCTTGCCATGAGCCTTGCCAACAGCCGCGTCCCACACCCCATGCCCCGCCAGCACCTAAGGCCGGGCGAACAAGGGCTACAGCTGATGTAATGAAGATGCGGCTGGGGCAGGCTCAGGCACAATGCTCCAATCGCTTCCCGGCAGCTTTTCCAGCTGCTGACAATCTCCCCAGCATCGTAGACAGTTAGTAGCTCGTCCCGGCAGAAGAGAAGTGCAGGGGGCACACACCTCTCCCTTATCCACTGAGGGAATTCTCAAGCCCCATTGTTCTCAACTCCAGCTCCCACCAATAGCCACAATGATGGGGTCCCTCCACTCCTGACCGGCACCAGGCTCCTACTGGACCTGTAGCTGCTCTGGTTCCTCAGCAGGCATTCCTTTCCTGGTCCAACCAGTGGGTAAGGCACTGCACTGCATCCCCAGCTAACGGGTCCAGCCAACGGGTGACACCCTTTGGATGTCGCCCTTAGGCTGGCACCCAAGGGCTGATGTCCGAGCTCCTCCCCTAGCTTCTCCTTCCCTCAGAAGCTACACAAGACATGCCCGAGGGGGCCCCGGCCCCTGGATAAATACTGCCTGTCAAGAGAAGGGAGTCAATGAAGGCCAGGCAGGCAGGCAGGCACACAGCTCCTCCCCTAGCTTCTCCTTCCCTCAGCAGCTACACAGGACACGACCGAGGGGGCCCCGGCCCCTGGATAAATACTACCTGTCAAGAGAAGGGAGCAAATGAAGGCAGGCAGGCAGGCACACAGCTCCTCCCTTAGCTTCTCCTTCCCTCAGCAGCTACACAGGACATGCCCGAGGGGGCCCGGGCCCCTGGATAAATACTACCTGTCAAGAGAAGGGAGCCAATGAAGGCCAGACAGGCAGGCAGGCAGGCAGACAGGCACGCAGCTCCTCCCCTAGCTTCTCCTTCCCTCAGCAGCTGCACAGGACACACCTGAGGGGGCCCCGGCCCCTGGATGCATTCTACCTGTCAAGTGAAGGGAGCCAATGAAGGCCAGAAAGGCAGGCAGGCACACAGCTCCTCCCCTAGCTTCTCCTACCCTCAGCAGCTACACAGGACACCATCCCTATTTGTAGCTAAGTACTACAGAAGTCTCTTTTCCATTCTAGTGGTGGGTTATGCCATTTGCCGGTGCATTGCCCGGCCAGGCGGTGGGCACTTGTGTGCATGTTCCCTGTGAATGCAGAACATTTTTCAGTGGAATGGCACGCCCCTGCCAATGCGACCTTCCAGAGCCCACACGCCCCGCAACTCTTGCTCCATCTCCCTGCTTCAGGGTACGTGGGCTCTGGGGGGTCGCATTGGCAGGGGTGTGCCGTTGCACTGAGCAGCATTCTGCATACACAGGACACATGCACACGAGTGTGTCTAGGATTGCACTCTAAGTCTATACTGGGTAAAAGTAGGTCACAATATTCAAGACAATAATTTTGTTATTTTTGTTTTCTCATATTTATTTATTATTCTTATCATTTTTTTACCCTGCCCCTCTTGCTCAATGGCAATTTGGGGCAGCTCACAATTGAATTAAAATACATTATTTATACAAAAATGCATAAATAAAAAACCTAACAACAAAGCATAAAGTTCACAGTGATCAGTACAAAAAATGCATAGTGGGGATGCTTGCTTCAACAAGACACTGCTCTTAATAGCAGAGCCATACATAGGTGCAAATGCTTGCAAGATAGGATTGGGGTAAAAAAAGAATCACAGAATGTCAGAGTTGGAAGATACCTCAAAGGTCATCTAGTCCAACACCTTGCTTGGATGAAGGATGATTACAATATCTCCAATAGATGGATGTCCAGTCTCTTTCTGAAAACCTCTATTGATCGAGAGCCTACCACCTCTCTTTACAACTTGTTCAATTACTGAACAGCTCTTACTGTTACAATGTTTTTCCTGATACCTAACCAAAATCTACCTGCCTGTAATTTTAGCAGTTTATTTCTAGTCCTGCATTCTGTAAATTGTAAATTGTAACTTTATTGAATTAGCAAAATTTGCTATCTCAAAACAAGATAAAACAGCATAAAAGAAATTTTAACAAAATTATGGCCAGGGCCACAAAAGGCCTCAAGGTTCACTGATGTAATAATAAAATGATATACAAATCATGAAATCTAAAATTTAATTTTAATTTACATCGCAGCAATCATATCCCCAGGCATTAAACTCCTTTCTTTCTCTCCTAACAGAAGAAACATTGCTAAGAGCTTTATTTGAGAGACATCTGACAAAGTAAGGAGTAACGGCATTTTTTTTTACTCCATCTAAATTCGCTTTGGGAAAGATGGGGTCTATCCATGTGTCTCTAAGGACTGCATAAGTGGGGCATTCTAGGGTCATATGACACAAAGTCTCTACTGTAACCAAGCAGTGTCTACAAACCCTCTCTAGCCTAGGGATGGCATATCTTCTTCCTATCACTTCTGCTGTTTCAAACAAATTGAAACTAAATAAAGTAATAAATCGTCTTAATCTAGAGTCTTGTATTTGACCTAAATATGCTTCCAGTTTTACAGCTGTTTTAATCTCCAGGTACATCCTATCAGACTTGTACTTACTAAGCAAAGCCATATCCTTTATATAAGCTCATTCTTTTATCTTACATTTGAGCTCTTGTTTCGTAAAGCTATAGACTGGTGCATTTGCGTCTGTAATAGGGATAGCCAGCTCAGATGTTATTTTTTTAACAGATTTCATCCATGCATACTGGGGCACTCCACTGTAGTCCCTCTGTTCTATATAACAGCTCTTGAGCAATGGGGCAGAAATTTCATTGGCCAGCTTCCTCCAAACAAGTAGCAATCTAATAATTGCTTGGTCATATACCGTAAGTAGCCCTGTTTCCATTCTCAACAAAGGAAGAGGGGTCGCTCTCGGGACCTGCAGAATGGCTTGGAGGAAACGACTCTGAGGTAGCTCCAGAGAAGGCTGATAGTCTGAGATATTAATCTCTGCTCCATATGTTATACTTGAAATAACTTTTGTCTCATAGACCTCCAGCAGCTGCTTAACTGATGTCATAGGAGTAGCATAAAACAACTTTTGTAATCCTGCTATAGTTTGTGCGGCCTTTGCTATACGTGCTTCGTTGTTTGCTTTCCAGCACTTTGAGGAGGAGAAAACAACCCCTAGATATGTATATTGTGCAGTATGCACTAAATTACAATTGCCCAACTTCCAGGTATATTTAGATCGTCTGCCGCCAAAAGACATCACCTGAGACTTTTTCAAATTAATAGTCAAAACATTATCCTGGCAGTAAATATACAAGGCATTCAATGACTGTTGTAAACCCTGATTTGACTGGGAAATAAGGACAATGTCATCCACATACATAAGGAGCTACACTGGTCTATCTCCTATATGGCGAGGAGTGACGTTGGCCTGAGTCAGAGTTGGAACTAAATCATCTAGATATAAATTAAAGAATAAAGGAGCAAGTAGGCATCCCCGCCTAACCCCTTGATGGAGGGGATCGTGTATAACTTCCTTGATTGTCAGCCCTAACTACTGACTCCGCTTCATCATGGAGTTTGATAATAAGCTCTAATAGTTCTGCCAGAATACCCTTTTTCTATAGCTTCATCCGTAGCAAATTCCTACTAACAGAATCAAAGGCTTTTGCAAAATCTATTAAAGCAAGATAAAGTTTCCCTCTTTTAATATTAATGCATTTATCTATAAGATGGTTAAGGATGAAAATATTATGGATCGTAGATTTTTTTTTTAAAAGCCCGCCTGTTCCTCATTCAGTCGACAGTCCTGCAACACCCAATATTCTAATGTATCTAACAGCAATCTAGAGTACAGCTTACTTATAATTGGGAGCAGGCTGATTGGCCTATAACAGCCTGGGTTCTTGCGGTCCCTCTGTTTAATAATGGGAATGATGACTGTCTTGGACCATTCCTGTGGGATGACCTTAAATTGATTAATTAAAGTGAAGAATTTTGCAAGGGGGGCAGCCCACCATGATGCAAAATTCTTAAACAGTTCTGGTGGTCAATACCCGCAGCTTTACCTAAATGAAGTTTATGGATTGCTGAAAGCACCTATTCTTCTTTTACCAATGAAACAAAAACAGATTGGGAAGGACAGCCCTCAACTTGGGGCATACTAAAATACAATTGGTGTAATCTAAGTAATGCCCGAGGTGAGTCCTCTGTGTCTGAGGAGGCTTGGGTGTCCTATTTACTAAGGCATTTCAAATAAAGGATACCCCGATGACCAGTCCTGCCTTCTGTAACAATGCAGAACAGTTTCTTGCCATGTTCTTTGTGGCAGCCCTTTAAGATAATTGAAGACTATTAACTTTCCCCTTAATCTTCAGTTTGCTAGGCTAAACCTAACTGGTTCCTTTGGCCTTTCCTCATAAGACTTGCTTTCCAAAATTGCTTTCCAAACTAAGGCCCAAATCATAAAAGAAATGACTTCTTTGCAAGTCTTTACTTGAGACAAAAAAAAGAAATGCAGTTTCCTATTTGCCCTGGGGATATTTGTAAGTGTGTGAAGAGATTAGGTTCAAGGATGCCTTGCATGTAATGCACAATTAACCCATAATTTCTACCTTACAAATACAGGTTTAACAATCATGTTGTTTCCCCTTTTCAGTCCAGAGATTGTACCAAAGACGAATTCTTGCTAGCACCCAATGTCAACAGGATCAGCCTCTTGAACTGAGACAAGAGCGTTCCTGTTCCGCAGGTAAATACCAACCACTATGAGACAAATACCAACCACTCTGAGACAAAAGTGTTCCTGTTCCGCAGGTAACTACCAACCTCTTGGGAGCACTTGTGAGTGTTCATCAGTACTTTCGGTAGTCTCCAATGATTCCACACCTCCAACCATTGCTGATACGGATGTCTGTGAATTTGTTGTCATTACCCATCTAGCACTTTTGTATCTACACATCACGTGCGGGTGGGGGACAGCAAGCATACATGGGGCTTGGGATCGGCCCTGTACAACTTATGAAAAATAATAATAAATGGTGAAAACAACAGAAATACCAGTAAGTTTCCACATTACGGGAATGAAGGTGAATGACCTGTTACCCCCCACAAACTCTTCCACCGTAATCTGTCATTTCAGGTCTTCCAGCTTCATCCTGGGAGAGAGACCAGTACCCACTGCTGTGATAGCAAATCTTAGTTGAAAATAATGACAGCAATAATATTTGCCACTCACTTCAATGGGTTCAGGACTGCAGCTGAAGGCACATGCTTAGTAAAGTTAAGAAATGAATGAGGTTAAGTAATTTGTCTTGACCATGAACCAATCTTTCCTTTCTCAAAAATGAAGGGATGCTGAAAGCTTTTCCAGATGAACCTAACAAACCATATTTGATCACCTTCTTCACTGGAAAGGGGAAAGGATATGGTCTCAAGTATAAATTCAGTCCTCCAAATTGACCCTAATCAAGGAGAGGTTTCTTGGGAGTGCGTATTTGTTTGTACAGTACCTAGCACATCACTCTCTGTGTGCTGCTAATGTTGTCAAACCATGCTAATGCTAATAACAGGAGAATAAGTGCCTTCTGCCCTTCAGAAACAGATAACTTACAAGAAAAGAATATTTTCTCCAAAAGACATTAACCATGGAACTCTGCTGCCAAGGGAAGGCCTTTTTTTCCCCTAAGGAAGGCCATTATCCAATGTTTTATTTCAACATTACTCTGAGATAAAGAAAGTGCTCTAAACTATGGCCCCCACAGGGACGTTATGCTGCTATTACAGTTTTCAGTCAAGGAAAATGATTTACTAACCAGACTTAAAGTGTCTCTTAAAAACAATGGGGCAGGTGCTTACACTCCAAGTATCCAGGGCCTGTTGCAATTGGAAATAAAATAAAAGGAAATGGAGGACATTAACCCTTGTTTCTTGTTTTTGTTGTTTTTATTGATCAAGGGAATAAGAGCTAGGAACAGACTAGCTTTGTGATCATGTCACTTGGAGTTAATTTTATGGAGCTGGCCACTCTCCCCAAAACCCCAAAGATGCCATTTCAAGGCCCAGTTCATGACACCGCTCCTCCATGCCAGTCGTCTTACCACAGAGACACCAACTGGCAACACAAAAAACCCCTTCTTCCGCTTCCCATAAATAACTTGCTTTTACATGCTCTGCTCCTATTCTACCTAAATGAAATGCCACCAATGGCCGAAGATTAAATGCCATAACATAGAAATAGCTACCTACACACATTAGCTAACTATTAATTCCTTGTGGTAAGAACATGGGCATTACAGTCATCCCCAAGCCCAGCCACTTGTGGGTAGCACCAACTGGTCCATGTGATTGTTTGAGCTTCTCAGGATAGTGGGAATTGAGAAGTTACAAGAGTTGTGTGGATTCCTCAAAGTAACACCCAGAAAACCTCTGTCCTAGAAAGGTGGTCCAGTGGAAGGGCATGCATTACTTTCAAGCATCACAGATTTAGAGGGCCCCTCCCACACGTGGGAGTATTGTTCTACCAGTTGTGGAATAATTCATTTGAATATGGGAAGAATGAAATCAACAGGCTTCCATACTAATGACAAGGGGTTCTACAGCAAACACTCTAAAATCAGATATCAGTTTCCATTGAGGGTGTCACCATCCAGCCTGTCTCTTGGGTGCTTAGTCTTGGATTAATTTTTGACTCCTCCCTACGCCTCAGATTTATTAGGGATGTGTGAACAGAAAAGGGTTCGGTTGTTCTGACCACTCAGGTTCGTGTGTTCGGTCTTCCGGAGTTCGGCCCCCCTGAACGTTCAGAAAGTTTGGTCCTGCCGGTAGGCTTGGGGCACTCACAGGATGCCTGTGGGGACATAACAGGTCATTGTAGATACAGCAGCAGCAGAGACTGGGAAGGCTTTGTGCTTGACACTCTGGCTTGCCCAGGCAGGCAGGCTTGGCGCTTGGCCATGGTGCCCATGGTGCCATGGCTGGCCATCTGAGACCCAGCGCCAGCAGCAGAGGCCTGGAAGGCTTGGGTTTTGGTGGCCGGCCAGGCACCCCTATTTGGCTGGGCATAGCAGGCTGTCAGGTATAGGTGGAGCAGGGGCAGACATTGGATTGCCCGGTAGCAGAACTCATTGCATAGTAGTGACAGCAGCGGCAGCAGCAGCAGACAGGAAGCATGGCATGAGCAGCAGAAGGCAGGCTGAGGTAGGGTTTGAACTTGGAAACCTGTGCGGGCAGGCAGACAGGCAGTGTGCCATGAGAGGCAGTAGGGAAGTCAGGCTGGGACCTTGACAGGGCACTCAGATAGGCTGGCAAAGACTGTGCAGCACACGTGAGAGAGAGCCAGTCAGATAGGTGAGCCGAGATCATCTAGCCAGAGGCTGGCTGACAGGCTTTCAGCTTCCCAATGCCACCCTGTATCATGAGGTCAGTCAGATAGGCTGGCCAAGGCCATCTAGTCAGAGAGAGAGAGAGGCACTGGCAGGGCGGGCGCCAGGCATTGGGAGGGAGGGACAGCATTTCAGCAGCAGCAGCCCAAATTGAGGAGGAGGCCCGTCCCAAGACTTCCCCAGACATGGGATGGCATGTGCCACTGCACCATCAATCCATGTCCAGGGGCAGCTCCAGAGGTGGCAGCAGCATATAGGAGCAGGCGACCAGCTGAGAGGCAGATGGTAGCGGCACTCTTCACCCCCCCCGGTCAATATGAACAGTGAGACCATTCAGGGGGCTCCGTTGGTGTATGCTGGGGGCCACGGGGTTTGTTTTCCTCCCCCCCACCCTTGCAGGGGCGGGGTCTGATGACAGAGACTTCCGGGACGTTCCCCATAACAATGGGAGTGGGCAGAGGCCGTGCCGGAGGCGTGTGCTGGGGGCACGTGTCAAAGGGGCACATTCAAAGGGGCCTGCCCTTTGGCTGTGCCCTTCAGCTGGGTGCTGAGGCGGAGGCGGGAGACTCTGTGGATTTGTGTAATTTGTATGTATTTACTGATGTGGGGATGGTGGGGCCAGCTCCCCCTGGTGAGAGAAGGGTGGAGTTGGTCAGATATTCCCTGGTGGCAGCAGGGGATAGAACGATTGGTTGTGGTACCTACCCCATTGTTGTGGGGGAGGTGGTGGAGTGGGACATCAGTTGAGCTATGGGGGGGATTGTGAAATATGTATAATTAGTATATTATGTTAGATTGTGGATTTTGTATTGAGCTGGGTCCCCTGCATGGGAAACAAACCCAGAAATGTATTTCTTTTGTTGTGAGCCGCCTCGAGTCATTATTGAGAGAGTGCGGGATATAAATAAAACTGAATTGGATTGGATTGGAATCCCAGCAACAGAAGGTTTACCTTAAGGAACAGCTACTGCTCCACCAACTTGGCCCCCAGTCTCAGGTGGTATGGTGAGCAATTGTCCCCTGCCATAGAGAACACCCACTCACTGGGGACATTCGTTGGTGAGCAGAACAAGAGACCCTTGGCCACTTTGGACAGGGCCGGCCACACATTCCTCAGAGAGCTGTGTCGCCACCATGTTCTGCCCCTTCCATCAGCGCTGTCAGTGGTGCAGCAGCAGCAACCAGTTGAGCCCCAGAAGCAGCAGTGCACCATGGAGGAGCTGGTGTGAGGGCAGCTGCCAAGTCCATCGGCAGCTGCAGGACGTGGAGAGCAGAATGGTTTTCAACTGCAATCCACTCGCATGTTGGTGGAAATGATTGTGCTCGATGGGAAGCCCTTCTTGGTGGTTGGGGACATGGGGTTTATGGGCCTGATTGGCTTCCTGGACTCCCAGTATAAGCTACCCTCGCGCACCACCCTGAGTCAGCAGGTGGTGCCAGCCCTATACAGGGCTTTAAAGGAGTGGGTGAGGGAGCAGCTGGCAGGGGCTTGGGGTGCCACTGTTCACTTCACCACTGACCTGTGGTCGAGTAGAAACGTGTAGCATGCCTACCTAGCAGTGAAGGTGCACTGGTGGCAGGACCCAGAGACAGTGTTTGACAGTGGCAGAAGGGGTCACAAAGCAGGCTATAGGTGGGCTCTGCTTCAGGTGGACGTGATGAATGCCACAGCCCCCACACTTCTCGGAACATCAAGGAAGCCCTGACCACCATGGTGAGGGAGTGGGTTACGCCAGGGGCACCCTTCACCAAGGGGCACATGGTGACGGACAATGCGGCCAACATATTGAAGGCAGTCCATGAGGGGGGCTTCACCAGCATCACTTGCAATGCACACACCCTTCACCTGGTGGTCAGGGACGCTCTGGACATGGGTGAGAAGGGGATTGGAGCATGCACCCTTAGCTCCCTGATCGAGCAGGGGAGGAAGCCGGCCAGTTTCTTGATCTGGAGTGTGAAGAGAAGCGACCTCCTCCAGGTGAAGCAGGCCGAGCAAGGCTCCCCAGTGCACCAGCTGGTGCAGGACGTGTCCACTAGGTGGAATTCCACATTCCTGATGCTCGAGCAACTTCTCGAGCAGAAAGCTGCCTTGCATCAGGTTCAACTGGTGATGGTCATCAGGGCACCTCCAGGATACGATGGGGTGGAATGGGTTATCCTGGCTCACACTGTCTTTGTTCTGAGACCGTTCCTGGCCACCATCAGCCAGGTGACCCCTCTGGTCCAGTCTCCTGAGGAGACTGGAGGAGATTCTCCAGGGGCAGAATTGTTGCCATCGGAGCAAGAAGCTGGCAGCTGATGCAGTTGCCCTGGTGCAGCAGTTGAAGGCAGGGCTGAAGGCCCAGTTTGAAGAGCTCCTGCAGTGGGAGGAATATGTATTGCAACCATGTTGGACCCCAGGGTCAAGGGCAATGTGGCATGCCAGACACCCCTCTGTGGACACTGGAAGGGTGACCTTGTGAAGAGGGTTCAGCAGTCAGAGAGGGCTCTGTAGAGTGCGTGGCAGCAGCAGCAGGATGCCCCTGGGGATGGTGGAAGTGGGAGCAGCCACCCCTTTCAGCTGGCGGGGTCAATCCCTGCCCCCAGCCCTAGCAGTAGCAGCACCAGCAGTAGGCTGAGCAGCAGCAGCACCCCTATTGCTTCTGGATGATGTGGATCGACATCCCTCCCTGCCTGTAACATAGGCCCCAGAACCATAAGGGTGGGTCTTGGGGCTGGAGTGGCTGTTTCTTGATGCAATGGAATTATGGCTCCCCTTGACTCTAACGCAGGCCCCAGAACCCTGAAGTTGGAACCTGGGACTACAGTAGAAGCTTCTGGATGAAGATGATCATCATCATCATTACTTTTAATTTATATCCCAAACTTTCCTGCAAAAAGCAGCTCGAGGTGGCTTACAACAAAGAAATATTACAATAGAAAATATATATATATATATATGTTTTTTCTATTGTAATATTTCTTTGTTGTAAGCCACCTCGAGCTGCTTTTTGCAGGAAAGTGTGGGATATAAATTAAAAGGGATGATGATGATGATGATGATCATCATCATCATCATCTTCATCCAGAAGCTTCTATTTATATATATATAAATTCCCCAAAGCCCTCACAGTCGAATACAATACTGCCAACCCCAAAACAATCATAAGTAGATAAATAATAACATAAATAATAACTGTCAGCATAACATCCCCCTCACTATACCCGAAGAGTCATCCACAATATCCTATCCCCCATCCTACTGCCACCAGAAGGGGGCCCTCAAACCACCCCACTCCCGCTCTCACCAGGAGGGGAGAGCTCACCACATATCCCCATAAATTCCATTACATCCTCAATGTAGCAGTTTAAATTGTCCAGAACACAGTCCCATCTATATTATCTATGCAACAGTTTACACAAAAACATAGCAATTTCATGAATAAATCTCCAGTAATTTCTTCATAACAATCCTAAATCTCCTTCCAACAGATTACATTTAGTACACTCGCTCCCCTCCTCCCACCCCCTCCCTTCTTCTACCATCTGAACAAAAAGAGCCCTCGCCACTTTCCCCCAAAACACACATCCCCTCCGCCTCAATTCCATCTCCCACCAAAAACCTATGATGTCCTTCCTCGGAACCAGCCGCCAGAACCAGCCGTAGGGCACGCCCTTTTGGACATGCCCCTTTGGCATGCACCCCCGGCATGGCCTCTGGCACAGCCATCAGCCACCCCCTGCTCTGCTAGGGGCTCTCTGGAGATCAGCTGTTCTCAGTCCCGGTCCCTTAATGATGCGGTGGCAGCAGCGGCATCCTGATCCCACCGTCCTCCGCAGCACCCCAGGGCCAGTCAAAGTAAAGCTTTGATGGAGAGGGGGAAGGGCACCAGCCCCCACAACTCACACACCCCAGGGAACTGGCAAACAGGTACTGTTTACCCAGCACCTTTTGCTCCTCAGGGGGTCCCTGCTGCCATACACCCTGATGGAAATATTCAAGGGGTTGGAGGAATACATATGTTTTCCCTGGGCTCCCGTCTCATCCCCTGTCTAGCATGTCTCTCCTAGTTCTGCTCTCACCAGGACCGGGATCCATTCTTCACCACTCTGCTCTGCCAGGCTGATGTTCCCTCTGGGCTCAGTCTAGTTCTGGGCTTGTTTTGCTTGTGTTGCATGGCATTCTGAGATTTTCTTTGACATGACAGATGAATGGAAGGTTTACAACAGCAGATGCTCAGGACAGATGAAAGAAGTTGTCTCCCTCCTGCAGAGGAAATGACAAGTACCTGGGTCCCTCTGGTTCTCCAGTCTTCAGCACCTTGGATAGCATAGAGGAGGAAGGCTTGTTGCAGAAAATGTTGTTCCTTTGGCTCCCTGGCAGAGATTATGTGGATGGACAGCCCTCCGTGCCTGTGTAGGCCCCAGAACCCTGAGGGTGGGTCCTGGGGCTGGAGTTGCTGGCTGTTTCTTGATGCAGTGAAATGATGACTCCCTGTGAGCGGAATGACAACCCCAGAACCCTGGTGGTGGGTCCTGGGACTAGAGTGGCAGCTTCTGGATGATGTGGAACAACAGCCCTCTCTGCCTAGAATGTAGGCCCCAGAACTATGAGGGTGGGTCCTGGGGCTGGAGTGGCTAGCACCCCTGCTCAGCTGGGCATTTCAGGCTGGCAGGCATCAGTGGAGCAGCAGCAGATGCACAGCCAGGGCTCAGTGGCTTTCACCCCTACTTGGTCGGGCATTGCAGGGTGGCATCCTACTCAACTGAGCTCAAGAAGCTCTATTGAAAATTAGGCAAGCCTTGCCCAGTGGTGAATCTCGTGGACACCCAGCCCCAGCCCCCCACTGGCGTACTCATCCAAGACATGCCCATCTACAAGAGTGAGGAGCAAATGACTGATGTGCAGTACCAGCAGCAACAGTAGACATTGGATTGCCCAGGCACAGTAATGTGGCTGGCACCCCTACTTGCCTGGGCATTTCAGGCTTGCATCCTACTCTTAGGATCTCAACAAGCTATTATTCCAATTGGTCAAACCTTGCCCAGTTATGAATCACCTGGTCACCCAGTAGCAGACATTAGATTTCTGGGGTACAGTACCTGTGGCACAGCAGAGGCAGTAGAAGCGGACATTGCATTGGCAGGGCACAGAACCTGTGGCACAGACAGCAGAGGTGGCATTGGAAGCAGCAGCAGACATTGGATTGCCCTGGCACAGAACCCATGGCACAGACAGCAGAGGCGGCATTGGAAGCAGCAACAGACATTGGATTTCTGGGTCACAGAACCCATGGCACAGACAACAGAGGCAGCATTGGCTGCAGCGGCAGACATTGGATTGCCAAGGCACAGAATCTGTAGCACAGCAGAGGTGGCATTTGCAGCACTGGCAGCATTGACAGCAGACATTGGATTGCCAGGACACAGAACCCATGGCACAGGCAGCAGAGACAGCATTGGCAGCAGTGGCAGACATTGGATTACCTGGGCACAGAACCCATGGCACAGGCAGCAGAGGCGGCATTGGCAGCAGCAGCACACATTGGATTGCCAGAGCACAGAACCCGTGGAACAGCAGAGACGGCAGCAGCAGGATTTGCCTGTGTGCAGCACCCATGGAACCAGGATGGTAAGATTTGCAAGTGAAGAGCTTCCATACAGCAGCAGATGGCAGCAGCAGGATTGCATGGGCACATTTGGATTTGCCAGGGCAGAGCACGCATGGACCAGCAGACACCAGCAGCAGTATTACTAGGCCAGTGCGACACATTACACAGGGTTTCTAGGTCAGGCAAACAGGCACCTTGGCATGAGAGGTAGTCAGGCTTGGGCAGGGCTTCAGCTTTGCCCACAGAGCAGACAGACAGGCATTTTGGCATGAGCAGAAGGCAGACTGAGGCAGGGTTTGATCTTGTCCACCTGGGTGAGTGGGCAGGCAGACAGGCATTGTGTCATGAGCAGAAGGGAGAATGAGTCAGACTTTGATCAAGGCCACCTGGGCGGGCGGGTGGGCAGACAGGCAGAGTGGCATGAGCAGAAGGCAGACTGAGGCAGGCTTTGGTCTAGGCCACCTGGGCGGGCAGACGGGCAGACAGGCAGCGTGGTATGAGAGAGGTAGTAGGGAAGTCAGGCTGGGACCTTGGATGGGTACTTAGATAGGCTGGTAAAGACTGTGCAGCATGCGCAAGAGAGAGCCAGTCAGGTAGGTGGGCCAAGATCATCTAGCCAGAGGCCAGCTGGCAGGCTTTTAGCTTCCTAATGCCAACCTGCATCATGAGGTCAGTCAGATAGGACAGCTGAGGCCATCAAGTCAGAAAGAGAGAGAGAGAGGCAGGGTAGGCACTGGGTATTGGGAGGGAGGGACAGCACCTCAGCAGCAGCAGCCCAGATTGAGGAGGAGCCCCATCCCAAGACTGCCCCTGCCATGGGATGGTATGTGCCACTGCACCATCAATCCATGTCCAGGGGCAGCTTGGGGAATCTCAGCAGCAGAAGGTACACCTTTATAAAAAGAAACTGCTCCACCAACTTGACCCCCAGTCTCAGGCGGTACGGCGAGCAAATGTCCCTCACCATGGAGAACATCTGCTCCTGGGGACACTCGGTGGTGGGCAGTACAAGAGACACTTGGCCACTGTGGACAGGGCCATCCACACATTTGTCTTGTCTTGCCCTCCTAGTAGGCCAAGGGATCGTTTCTGGGATCAATGCATGGCTCCTCCTCCAGGTAGCTCCAGCTCTATCCATTAGAGCGAGATCACTGGCGTGTGGGTGGGTGTGTGGGTGGTGGGCATCAGTCAGGCACAAACAGTGGGCATCAGTGGGTGGCAGCAGATGTCTGCCACAGAGAGAGAGGGTACTGTAGTGTGGGGGCCTCTGGCATGAGCAGCACCCCCACCCAAACATGTGCCAGGCTAGCAAGGGTCTCCACTCTCCAGTTGCCATCCAATTCCCTACACCCCCCCAAATAAGGGCAGGGTCTTTCCAGTCAGGGTCACATCTCCCATTGCCATCTCTAGCACCCCAAGGAGGGCAGGGTTTGCACGTGCCAGCCAGGGCCTTTCTAGTTGCAATCCCTAGCATCCCTTAGCACCCCAAGGAGGGCAGGGTTTGCACGTGCCAGCCAGGGCCTTTCTAGTTGCAATCCCTAGCATCCCCTAGCAGTCCAAGGATAGTAGGGTTTGCACGTGCCATCCAGGGTCTCTCCATTGCCATCCCAAGCACCCCAAGAAGGGTGGGATTTGCACATGCCAGCCAGGACTTTTCTAGTTGCAATCCCTAGCATCTCCTAGCACCCCAAGGAGGGCAGGATTTGCACATACCAGCTAGGGTAACATCTCCTGTTGCCATCACTACTAGCACCCCAAGGAGGGCAGGATTTGCACGTGCCAGTCAGGGTCTTTCTACTTTGAATCCCTAGCACCCCAAGGAGGGAGGACTAGAGGCATCATCATAAATGCATGATATTACATTGGTGTTTTTAATGTGTTCCCATTTCAGAGAGGAATCGGATGCCGGCCCCAGCGCTGGTGTCAGGCCAAGGAGGACCCTTAGGCGGAGGTCGCCAGTGACACCCCCAGACATTCAGAGGACAAGGTTGGATGTCTGGAGGTTTTATGGCAAGGATGATGGAATCGCCACATGCAAGGAAACCATGGGAACTAGAACAATAGGGAATAATTTGCCCTATAACCTGTTAGGAACAGAAGTCCCCTGCAGAGAGAGATTGGCCACCCAGTCCACCCACTTGTGGAGACAGAATGCAGGCAGGGCTTGACAGACCGTTGATCTGGCACAGTATGGCACTCTTATGTTCCTATCTTTTAATGATCTTTTTAGATCTGCCCTAAAAGATTCCAGCTTCAGAAGAAGGGGACCACATTGGGGTTCATTGCCCACATCAAAAAAACGCATGGCAGGAGAGTGAGGCGGCAGGTGGAGGACTCTTGTGTGGCCGTGGAGCCTCGGTGCCAGAAGAAGGGAAGACAACCCCCAAAATACGGCATGTAAGCCCTCCCCCCCCTCCAGCCCTGATTTGGAGACCCCTGGGCTGCAGGAATCTGCTGAGACCAAGGTCTTTCAAGCTGAGTTGGAGAGGCCCACCTGGGACTTCGTGGCCAGCCTGCAGATGACAGCAGCCACTATGGAGAACTGCCTGGTTGAGCAGTTCCAGGCAGTCCAGGTGGAGAAGAAGAAGGTGGAGGCGCACGGTCAGTACATCTCCGCCGAGATGGAATGCCTGGAACTATACTACTGGATGCAGTGGAATGGAATGCGGCCCCCAGTGACTGGAATGATGGTCCAAGAATCTAGTTGATGGTTCCTGGGATGGGCGGGCATGACTGATATAGGGATAGTGGAATGAAAGCCTAAAGCCTATCGGGCACACTTCATTCTGTCATGTGATAGGTGGTAGCAGCAGGTACAGGAACGCACACAGGCAGGCAGGTACGCACATATAATATGTTGTGTTATATTCCATCTTATTATGGCAGGTTTGCTGCATGCTGGATGTGGGCAATGGGCATTGGGTGCATGAGCACAGATGGGAGTTCTTCCTGGTTCTGGCAGGTGGCAGCCAGGGTAGCTGAATACACCTACCTCTCGTCCTCCAACCCCCATCTCTCTCATTCTAGCTGGGAACCTCTCTGTCTCTCTCTGTCTCTCTCTCTCTCTCTGTCTCTCTCTCTCTCTCTCTGGCCATATAGTGCAGGTGACAGCATGGGTGGGATTGTCTCTGTCTCTCCTTATAGCAATGGGGAGACTCTCTCTCTCTCTCTCTCTCTCTCTCTCTCTCTCTCTCTCT
>QEPC01010573.1:339272-372004 GCA_003113815.1 Sphenodon punctatus | reverse complement strand
TACCATGAGCGACAAGCCGCAGCCCTCGGAAAGCTGCCTCTGCCGTACCGTGCCACGATGTGCGGAATAGGGGTTTCCGTCGGTAAAAGCTGCCGCGGCGGTATGCCGCTACAGCCCTACAAAAAACCATCTATAACAACACACAAAATAAAACCAAATAAAAATAGGTAAAATCTCCTAATCCACAACACCACAGCCCTACACCCCCATTTCCACTTGATTTAAGTCCTCAGAATGGGGCAGAATATAAATCTAAAAAATTTAATTAAATTTAAAAATTTAATTTAATTTAATTAAACATTTAATTAAATACAGGACAAATCCCTAATGTGAATATAGGCCACTTAATATATAGCTGAGGTGCACTTATTTCACTAGATGCAGATCATTCCCATGTGCAGAGCTGATTGTACAGGTATACCCTAACCCCAGAGAAGTATGGGATTACTTATTTGTCCTAAGATGCTTTTTTTTTAGTGAGTTAGAACACCAATGGAGAAAAGAATGCACAATTGTTTTGGAGGCGCTATGGTCCATAAGGTGTGCAGATTATTGCATTATCTCTTATTGCAAAGTGGAATTTTTTTCTCACTGTCAAGACAAAAAGAGTGAGCGCTTCTTGTCTTGTTGATTTGCAATCAAAAAGAGGTTTTCTATATGACCCCCCTACCCCCACCCCATACATATTATTAACTTCTTCTATACACACACACACAAATGTCTTGAAGGGAAACAGGATGAGGTTTTCAGAGCTGCCCCAAGAATATGGACAGACACACACCTTGCCCATTTCCATTATATTTTAAGATAACTGAATGCCCAGCTTGCTCACACATATAGGAAAATATCAGCCAGAGAATTCTTTAATTTTGTACCATGGGGCAAGAGATAGGAATATCTAGAAATTAACTGGAAAATGTTCCCTGCCTGGTTATCAATCTGATTTCTCTGTCTCCTTGCAACTGACTTATTCCTGTAGCACCTTCCTTCCTTTGTGCCCAACACAAGCAAGCCCTGTTTTGAGCACTTATGCACAATTTGTACTTAACGGAGTGCACAAAGGCAGTGAATTTCACTCTGCAAGTTGCAAATCTCACTAAGCAATAGCAGTTCCTAAAAATGGGGGAGGGGGTATGTCCCCCACCCACCCCCACTCCCTGTGCCCAGAGACTCACCCTCTTTGGCAGCTGCTGCTTGTTTCTCCCAAAATTCTCCAGCAGCAGCTGCAGCACTGCTACCACGGTGAGCACATCAATCTCCAGTTTGGGCACATGCACAGCAGGCTCAGGCTGATGCCCTGAGCTTGACCTCACAGTTCCACCATTATTTTTGCTCTGTGAGCTTGTGCATAGAGCAAAATAATGGCCACACTGCGAGTCAGGCTCAGGGCATCAGTTGCACCCAAACATTACATCTGAGACACGGGGCTGGAGCAGGTAGAGAGAGCATGCTCAGGGAACCATTCCCAAAGCTTGGTTCTCTCTGCAGTGTTCAAGGGGCAGGACAAAGGAGGAGGGGCTTCTGCCAAGGCTGAGTTCCATGAATGGAACTCAGCCAAAAAAGAGTCAATTTGGGTGCCTATGCTGCCCTGGCCTGGCCCCTGGACCTGACCTTTGTAGTGGGGAAGGGAGAGGAGAAAGCACAGGAGAAGAGTGGGAGGGGCTTGTGTTAATACACATGCATGTGTAACAACACACGCCAGGACTAACAGTATGGGAAGTGGCTCTAGTCATCCCGAAGTTTCACCACACCATCCAGAGCTGCTTGAGCCCTGTCTGGAGTGTTCTGCTCATGTGTTCAGGAGGGGGGCCTGAACTTTGCAAATAAAAATGTCATTGTTAATTTAAAAAGTGATAAAGTGGGGGGCATGGATGGAAGGATTTCCTTATTTGAATGTTTACCTGCATTTTAAAATGGTCCCTTTACAGCTTGGTGGGATGTAACAGGCTTTTCTGAAAATAGGCCATGCTACATGTTGGTTCACTAATGGCTAGTCTTTGCATGAATGTTCCCTGTCTCGTTGAAGCAGATGCCTTTTACATTGCAATAGAACTGTGTATCATGTTTTGGGGTTGGGGGACAAGTGGAACTCAATGCTGCTGTTTTTGTGATGTGCTAAGGACTTCACATAATATTGTTGGGTGACTTCACATAATATTGTCTGGCCCCACCAGCAGGGTGGGGCCAGAAGTGGGAGGGCCCAGATCAATGGTAGGTGGAGTGAATGGTAGGTGGAGCCTAGCCAATGGGAGGTGGAGCCAGCATTGCACATGCAAATAGAGAGCAACTCTATTTGCATGTGCAATGCTGGCTCCACCTACCGTTGCCTAGGCTCCACCTACCGTTCACTCCACCTACCATTGGCCTGGGCCCTCCCACTTCTGGCCCCATCCTGCTGGTTCCCACCCAACTGCCACTGTCACTAAGTAAATTTTTCACACTGTGCCTAAGCAAACTATTGAACTCACTGTTACAAGATATCAGTGAACAAGAGATTTAAAGACAGACTGGGCATGTATGTTGTTAAGAATAATAAAGTAACAATTCATGCTATAGACACATTTTATATAGCTCTAAAATCCCATGTTTCAGCATTTGATCTCTGACCATTAGGATTTTAGATGAGGCTTTAACGGGGAGATTACTCATGACCATTCTGTTTTGTTTGGAGCTAAAACGGATATCTGAAGCAAATTTGGTATATCTGACTGTTTTAGCAAGATGGGTATAAAGTGGTATTTGTTTGTGGTTTCAAATCTTCATTCTGGTATTTCATTCAGTATTACAGTATTTAGTAGAGCATTCTTCTCAGTCGTACTTGTGGGTGTGATTTTTTAATCTGACTGCCAATGTTATTGCTGCACAGCAATCACATTCATAGTCAGATTAAAAAATCCCTCGCAAAATTACCTCTGGGGTTGTGAGATTCATGAGAGAATTAATTTCATTCTTATTTCATCCCAAACTGAGACCAATCTTATTCACTTTCAAAAAGTCAAAGTCCCCACAAAATTGTACCACCGTATTGAAGGAGTACCAAATAATGAAGTACCTAAGTGACCAAATTACTGAATACCAAATTACCAAAATGACCGAAATATCGAAGGGAAGAAATAAAGATACAGTTTTTGCAGTGGTGAGACTCATTTTGATATTCACTGATGGTAGCAAATATGTAAATTACCTTCATGAATACAAAAGGTATATTTATTTCAGACTTAGACCTTGATCCACAAACCACTTATTCTGGAGTCTTAAGAGCTTCAATAGGAATACTCCAGGCCCTAGTTTCTTTCCTCTGAGAACCTGGTACTGGAAACAGTCAGAGACAGGACACTGAACTAGATGAACCACTAGTCAGTTCCATTATTTCTGTGTTCCTACATGGTGAAGCGCTGTGGCAAAGTCAGAGCGTGGCAGTATTTACCGCTATGCTTTTTAGGGAAGTTTGGAATGAGTGGTTTCTAGGGTTGTGCAGGAAAAAAAATAGTATTAGTTTTTATTTTAGTTTGAATTATAAAAATATCATTTGTTTTAGTTATTGTTTTATTAGTATTATTTATTTTAGTTATTCCCATCCATTGGTTTCAAAGGGAAATGGATTTCAAGCTACAATGTCTCCATTTGTCATCCAATATTCATGAAATTTGGAAAGAATGTACCCCTTACTCAGGGGATCATCCCTACCAAATTTCAGAAAGATTGAATAAAGGGTTCTTCAGTGCACAAGACAGTGCTGACACACTTCAAAAAACAGTACAGAACAATGACAATATTACACAGACAATATTACAAACATAGACAATGAACAGTGGGAATAATGGGAATAATGGGAAGGAAGGAATGAGACACAGAAATAAATCTGTTTTTATAACTGTCAATTTATCTATGTGAGACTGAGTTACAACCACACAGAGACCGAGCCACTTTTACACAAGCAGCGGGATGCAGCACATTGAAGAACACCCTTCCTGAAAAACTCCACAGGGTGCGTTTAGATGCACCGGAAGTAGATGGCCACCATAGAAATTGCAGCTTGTGCTGTCTTTTTCAAGCTGCATTTGCAAAGCCTTGATATCGGGGTTTCCCAATTGTGGGTTCAAAAAGACTATGCGAGCCGCGATTCCTAGGGTGGCCGGCTACTTCCGGTGCATCTAAGCGCACCCCTTGAGGCTTTTCAGGAATCATGTTCTTCAACGTGCTGCATCCCACCGCTCATGTAAAAGTGGTCTGAGAGAAAAAACACAACAAGTGTTCTGTCTGAGACTACTAACACTGGCAAAGTTCCTCAGCCTGGCAGAAGGTTAAGAAGAACACTCACCATGCCCTCCCCCCAAAGTTATACTGAATCCCTGATAGGTAGAGAAAGATTTGCTCATGTTTTCCCCTCCCTTCTTATCCCCTTCGAAACTCTTGTTTACAGCAAGACATAGACGGACTGGAGCCATGGCACGTGCTTTAGCCCTGCATGCAGCAGTCTGAGCAGAGCTAGTAACTAATACTAAAATGTATTCATTTTTTAGTTATTAACCCATTTGTTTTAGTTATTGTAATAACTAAAATGAAAATGACTCTTTTGTTTTAGTTATTAATAATAACTAAAATTATTAATAGTTATTAATAATAACTAAAATGAATGCACATCCCTAGCTTCAGGCCCACCTTTATGCTTTTGGAGTCCTGAACTGATTTCAGTCAGATTATCATCCAGGGGTATAGCACAGAGACTGCACTTTTGGCTTTGGTCAATGATCCACGTCTGGAGATTGACACAGGGAATTCTGCCCTGTTGATCATATTAGATCTTTCAGTGGCTTTTAATACAGTTGATCATGAGGTGTTGTTGACATATCTATGGGACCTGGCAGGGTTGTGCAGTACTGCTCTTGAGTGGTTCCATTCATTCCTGTCAGTGAGGACCCAGCGGGTAGTGATGGGAGATTGCAAGTTGTGACCTCAAGACCTCCCATGTGCTGTCCCTCATGGTTTCATCTTGCCTCCCCTCTTACTCAATGTGTACCTGAAGCCTCTGGGTGAGATCATCTGGAGGTTTATAGTAAGATGCCATCAGTATGTGGATGACCAACTCTACCTTTCTTTTTCATCTGACTGAGGTCCCGCAGTCTAGGTGCTTTCCCACTGCCTGGTTGTTGTTAGGTCCTGGATGAGGGTGAGTTGATTGAATCTGAATCCAGGCAAGAATGAAGTGATGATGGTTGTCCAATCTTGTGACTTGAGGGTATTTGAACCCCAGTTATTAAGGGGATGCTCCCCCCTCTAGTTACTCAAGTTTGCAGTCTTGGTGTGCTTCTAGACCCTCTGCTGCACCTGGATTGTCTGGTTTCAGGGGTGGCCAGGAGCGTTTTTATCAACTACATCTGGTGAGAAGGCTGTAGTCTTTTTCTTCTGACTTGGAACTGGCCACCATCATCCATGTTTTCATTAGGAATCTATTTCAGTTGATGTCACCCACTGAAGCGGGGGAAGATCTTGGTGCTGTTAGGACCACCTTTTGTAAACTCGACACATGTCTATCCTGGCTGGTTAAGGCCAGTCGGGAGATTCTGGGGCCGCTGCTGATGGGGGTAATCAATGCCTCCCTTTGGGATGGCAGAGTGCCAGGCTGCCTCAAAGAGGCAGTGGTGCAGCCTCTGCTCAAGAAACCATCAATTGAAGTTGACTGCCTCACCAGTTATTGTCTGGTCTCTAACCTTCCCTTTTTAGGGAAGGTTATTGAGTGAGTAGAGGCTCAGCAGCCGCAGGGGCATCTAGACCGCACCGGGTATCTGGATGCATCGCAGTTCAGCTTTCAGTTGGATTATGGCACTGAGACTGCACTTGTGGCTTTGGTCGATGACCTCCACCATGAATTCGATTGGGATCGTTCAACCTTGCTAATTCTTTTAGATCTTTTGGCTGCTTTTGATACCATTGACCATGAGATGTTGGTGACTCGCTTGCAGGACCGAACTGGGGTTGGCGGGATCTTTCTTCAATGGTTCCTATCTTTCCTGGCCAGAAGGACTAAATGTGTGGTGCTCAGGGACTTTTTTTCATTTCCATGAGACCTCGTTTGGAGTTCTGCAAGGTTCCATTCTGTCCCCTCTCTTGTTCAATGTGTATATGCAGCTACTTGGTGAGGTCATGAGATGGTATGGTGTGCAGTCTCATCAATATGCTGATGATACCCAACTCTACCTCTCTTTTTCATCCAACCCAGACCCAACAGTCTTGATGCTTACCTGGTGTTTGGTGCCTGTGGGTGATTGGATGAGGGTGAGCCGACTGAAGTTGAAACCTGACAAGTCAGAGGCGATGGTGGTGGGTAAAGCGATATATGTAGTGGGTCCTATCATTGATGGGATTCACCCTCCACTGGTTATCCAGTTTCACAGTCTGGATGTGCTCCTCAATCTGCAGCTGTGCCTGGATCTCCAGGTGGGGATGATGGCAAGGAGTGTGTTACGTCAATAACACTTGGTGCATCAGCTTTGGCTGTACCTTTCAGCTAACGACCGAGCCACTATCACACATGCTTTCATTTCCTTGAGGCTACGTGGGGCTACCCATGGTGATGGTTTGGAGACTACAGCTAGTGAGGAATGAGGCAGCCCATCTCCTTATGAGGTCGGGCTGCCGTCACCACATTATGCAGGTGCTCTGGGCACTGCCCTGGCTGCCTGAAGTCTTCCGGGCCCAATTTAAGGTGTTGTTTTTGACCTATAAAGCTCTGTATGGTCTTGGCCCAATCTGAGGGATTGCCTCACTCCCCGTGCCCTGGAGCGACCCCTGCAGACTGCTGGGGGCGCCCTTCTCAAGGTACCAGGTGTCACCCAGGGGGCCACAAAGAAGAGGACATTCTCAGTTGCCGCGCCTAGGCTGTGGAACTCCTTCCTGGTGGAGGCCCAGATGGTCCTGGACCTCCAGTCCTTCTGGCGTATGAGTAAGAACTGGCTGTTCCGCCAGACTTTTGGCGAGGGAGATGGGGTGTAGGGTGGGGGTTAAGGAGGAGATATTATTGTTTGTTGTTTTATTGCCTTCTGATTTATTGTGGTTTTTTTTGTTTGATATGTTTTTAGTTTTATATGTAAGCTGCTCCAAGCTGCCTGGAGTAGAAGGGGTCGGGTAAAAATTGTTAATAAAATAAATAATAATAAAATTACCTCAAGGCGAGACTACTGCAATGCACTCTATGTGGGGCTGCCTTTGGTGACTGTTTGGAAACTGCAGATGGTGCAAAATGTGGCAGCTCGGCTCCTTTTTGGGGGTGGGTTACCATGAGCACATTACACCTGTACTCTATAATCTGCACTGGCTTCTTAAAGCTTTCCAGGCACAATGTAAGGTACTGGTTTTGACCTTTAAAGCCCTAATTGGCTTGGGCTCCACATATGAGAGACAACCTTTCTTTCCATGCTCCATTTATGCAGTCAACTGGGAGAGTACTTTTGTGGCTACCACCGGCCAATTTTGTCCATACAACAATGGCCCATAGAGAGGCATTCTCGGTTGCCACCCCCATACTTTGAAATTACCTTACCCCAGAGATCCACCAGACCCCAGGCTTAAGTATATTCTGAAGGTGGTGTAAACCATTTTTGGGTGGGTGGGAGACAGAGCTTTTGACAGGCAGGGATAGAGGTTGATTGGATCAGTTTTGGGGGGACAAAGGTAGCAATTTTAAAGTTTTTAAAAAATATATTGTATTTTTACTATTTTGCATCTTTCTTTTTGTAAATCTGCCCTGAGCCTTCAGGGAAAGGTGGGATATAAATTTTCATAAATAACTAAAATAAATAAAAACAAATTTAGGTCTTCTGAAAATCTATAGGAACACATGGGAGGAAACCATGAGTCACAGTAATTACACATGTGCAGCTGTGCTAATATTATCAAACTGACATAACCAAAATACTGAAATGACCAATATAACTAAAAAAAAAAAGAAAAGCAACCCAAAATAAATGAAATTGATATCTGATGGATATTAGGGCTTTAAAGGTTATAGCCGGAAATACTATTTCCTGAATGACCAACTTTGGTTCAGCTAGCGCATATTCAGTGAGTTTATTATCCTTTTGGGGGGCCCTTCTTTCAGCTCTATGAATTCACAAATTACCAAATTTGCACCCAAACTTCTCACGTAAATTTGACAAATTTGCATAGAATGTTGACACGGATATTTGCATGAGTCTTAAGAGGTGGTGTATGCTGTCTGTACCTCTTAACTACAATGGAAATGGAAGATGTCTTGCAGGGCTAATCCCTGCTAACATAATTTGTTTTGTAAAATAAAAGCCTAAGGGATGCTTAAGAAAATGAATCCTTATACTAAATAAGGAATTCACATCCTGAAGAATCCTTCCTCACTCCTAAGCAATTCAGTCTTACATAACAACATCCCCTGAGAGGATAAAGTGACTATTGCTAATTCTATATTTGGGTTTTTTATTTTATTTTTACACGCACACACACATGGTAAAGTATTAATGGATTGTACATTATTTTCTAATGACAATCCTAATATTATTTGACCCAACTACTCCTAAAAGTAATAGACTAAATAAATCTCATTTATGCCATGTGAGCAGTTCCTGACAGTGTGGTAATAGTCCTGAATACTGTAGGTCTGGGAATCTGGTAGCTCCACATGCACAACTGCCTAAGAGGCCATGAGATCATTAGCAAAGAAGTATTTCCACTTACCACACTCGGAAAAGAAATACACCACCTGTTCTGAAAACAGAGAGGTTCAAGACAGACTAAGGCCATTTTCACACAAGACACTTTCCACTCACTACCCACCCACTATACATGTTGCAGGGCTGCAGTGTTGTCCCATGGGTGCCCTGTAGCATACATAGTGGGTGGGAGGTGGGTGGGTAATGGGTGGAGAGTGTCTTGTGTGAAAACACTCCAAGAGGAATAGTGATAGGAGACAATGGATGGATTCCAAAGTGATTAGGACTTTGGAAACCAGAGTCCAGCTTATTCCATAGGTTTCTAGGTATAGTGAGCTGAACCTGCTAGGCCTAATGTGCTCAGCTCTCCTCCTCTAGCACTTGTCTCTGTGAGGGAACCAGGCCAGATTCACTGTCAGAGTCAGGATCCTAAGGCAAGTCAGGAGAGAGGAAATCTGGATTACATCAGAGACTATGGTACAAGACATAATTGATGCACAAGAGCCACACTGAGCCAAAAGGCAAGACAGCTGAATATCTCAGGAGACATGGGGAAGAGCAAGAGGTTAAGGTCAGGAAGTTTGGAGGCAGGAAGTCAAATCCAAGTCAGGAGGCAAGTGCTGAAGCAAGCCAGGGGCAGAAACCAGGCAAGAACAGAGGCAAATAAGGAATTTGGTACAGAAGAAAGGTGGCAGGCACAGGTGCAAGGCAGCATGTAGGTAAAATGATAAGGCCAAATGAAAGGCAAACATTATAATCCAGGAGATATAGACAAGACAGCTAGTTTTCACATTGCTCACACAACTTCCTCTTTCCTGTTGCCCTTATACATCCCAGGAAAATCAATAGGAGTACAGGCTAAACCTGTACCTGCTAAACCAATCAGGAGCTTGTGGCCCTAACAGAAGAGCAGATTACTTGTGGTGCTAAGGTTAGTGGCCAGGATCTTGTTTGTTTGTTTGTTTGTTTGTTTGTTTCCTATTCCACAGCTCCTGCTCCAGGTAGCTGGGGTGGCTCACATCGTAAAAACACATACAATCCATAACACAATGAATGAGAAGGAAAACAGAACCAACCCCCTCAACCCTAACACACTACCACCACCACCACCCTACACCCCATCTCCCTCACCAAAAGCCATGCGAAACAGCCAGGTCTTACACATGGCAGAAGGAAGGGAGATCTGAGCTAACTGGGCCTCGGCCAGGAGGGAGTTAGGTGAGGCCACCGAGTATGCCCTCTCCATAGTGGCCCCCCAGGACACACAGGGGACCTCAAGAAGGGCACACCCGGTAGGCCACAGAGGCCATTCAAGGGCCTCTTCGGAGTGAGGTGATTCCACAGGTAAGCCATATAGGGCTTTGTAGGTCAAAACCAGCACCTTGAATTGGGTCCGCAAGCCTGTGGAGTGAGGTGATTCCACAGGTAAGCCATATAGGGCTTTGTAGGTCAAAACCAGCACCTTTAATTGGGTCCGGAAGCCTATCAGCAGCCAGTGCAGAGCCCGGAGCACCGATGTAATGTGCTCATGGTGGCCCAACCCGACAAGGAGATGGGCTTCACCGAAAGCCTGGCAGAACAGTCAGGTCTTACACTGTCTTACAATATCACTGCATTTTGCACTAGCTGCAGTCTCTGAGCCGTCACCATGGGTACCCCCATGTAGAGTGCATTACAATAGTCCAATCTCGAGATAATGAAAGCATGGATGATAGTAGCCAGATCACTATCTAAAACATACTCCCCAAACCATCGTACCTGATGTAATTGGGATAATCTTCATTCATTTCCCTAGTGGTGGCATGCCTGAGACTCCTTGGGCCTGGTTTTAGACCGGCAAAGCCTGGAGTTTTCCTTTACAGGGTTGTTGTCAGGATTGACATAATCAAGATTGTAAGGTACTCTGACTAGGCCTGAAATGAGAAATCTCAACGAATGTTGTTTCCATGGGAAACAGGTCACTTGCCTCCATTCATGCGATGTGGAAGCTGACCAGCCTTCCCACTGTTTTCACCATTTTCTGTTATTTTTTGCAAGTTCAATGGGGCTTCTATGGGGCTTGTCCCAAGTCCCATGTGTTCCTTGTATGCATCCCCTGAGGCTGTGAATACACATACATACTGACTAAGTATAGGGGAAGTGCTGAAAATTGCCATAAAAATGCTGTAAAACTGTCATAAAGGTCCGGGAAAGTGACAAGAAATGAGAAAAGGTCCTGGAAAATGACAAAATTGATGGGAAAAATGGCAAAAGCATGGAATCACTGGAAACAGATGAAGTATCAACAGACTCTTGCAATCACTCCCAAAAGATCAGTATTTTACTGCAGAATGGGCACACACTCTTGTCTTAGCCCTAACTCGGACACTATGGTGATAGTAGATAAGCATGTTGGGAGAAAAATTACTCACGTCAATATCTTTGGCTCCTTCCTATGAAGCATTTTTGTCCACAATGCGAGAAAGGCAGCAGACTAAAAGGGCCACTTGTCCGATCTGGTGTGAAAAATTCCTGTCTTAATTTTTGGTAGCAATTCATTTCCTGGCTTGAACTCGACAGCCTAATTTTCATCTTAGCAGAATATAAATAATAGCCACCAGCTTCCAGAGCTCTCTTTGTGATCACTCAGCTTCCCTCAGGAAAAAAAAAAAAAATCTCACAGGTGACACATGGGCTTGATCTTGTCAACTTGCATGACAGCAGCCACCTTCCCTCATTTGTTACCCAGCCGCTCAGCAAGAAGTGAGTGTCAGCAATTTGTGCCAACGTGCACACTGTATTTACAGAAAGATGTTATAGCAACATGTGATTAATGTTGACAGTGTAAGACCTGGCTGTTCTGCATGGCTTTCGGTGAGGGTGATGGGTTGGGAGGGGGGAGGGAGGGTTTCAGCTCCACTTTTTGTTTTGTTTTTTGTGATTTTGCTGTGGCAGGAGGGGGTGGCTATAGAAATAAAATGAAATAAAATAAATAAGTACATATTCCCTTTGCTCTATAAAAGAGGCCACATGCACGTCCTCTTCAGCTGAGCAGAATTGCGGAGCCATGTCTTTCTACCAAAGACCAGAACAAAACAAAGGTGGGAGGATGAGTGAGGGAATAGCTCTACACAAAGTGTTTCCCACTTCTCTCCATAAGCTCAGGGAATAGCATGCCATATAGCTGGATTTTGCCTTGTACAGCACAGTGTGTTTTCACAGTCACTTCAGTGTGGCTGCCAAATGCTTGCAAGCACCCAGATGCCCTTTTGTTTTAAAATTAAGCCTTGTAACATATTTACAAACATATGCTCCATATATACACTCCATCTATATCTATATCTATATCTGTATCTATATCATCTATCTAACCTTTTTAGGGAAGGATATTGAGTGGGTGGTGTATCGACAGATGCAGGAGCATCTGGACCGGATTAACTTTCTCGATCCCTCTCAGTCAGGTTTTCGTCCTGGATATGGCACGGAGACTGTACTTGTGGCCTTGGTCTACGACCTCTCCCGTGAGTTGGACCGGGGTCATTTGACCCTGTTGATCCTATTAGAGCTCTCAGCTGCATTTGATACCATTGACCATGAGTTGTTGGTGACTCAGCTGCGGTATCAGGCAGAGATTGGAGGGACTATTCTTGAGTGGTTCTGCTCCTTCCTGGTGGGGAGAGTCCAGCGTGCAGCATGTGGTCCTGGGTGATTTTTCATCTTCTCCCCAGGGCCTCACAAGTGGAGTCACACTGAGTTCTATCTTGTCCCCTCTCTTGTCCAATGTGTACATGCAGCCTTTGGGGGAGGTTGTTAGGGAGTTTATTGGCATATGGTGTCATCAGTATGCTGATGACACCCAACTTTATCTCTCATTTTCATCCGACTCAGGCCCGGCAGTCTCGGTGCTTACCCGGTGCCTGGCAGCTGTGAGGGATTGGATGAGGGTAAGCCATCTAAAGTTAAATCCCGACAAGATGGAGGTCATGGTCGTGGGGAAGACTGGGGGAGTGGTGGCTCCCATCATTGATGGGATCTGTCCTGCCCTAGTATCTGAGTTTCGGTGTCTTGGGGTGCTCCTGGGCCTGTAGCTCTGCCTGGATGTCCAGGTGGTGGCTGTGGTGAAAGGGGCATTTCGCCAATTACATCTGTTGTGTCGGTCATATGGCTTCAGCCATATGCCTCAGACACCGACCTAGCCACGATCGCCCATGCTTTTATTATCTCAAGATTGGACTACTGTAACACACTCTATGTGGGGCTACCCTTGGTGCTGGTTCGGAGGCTGCAGCTGGTGCAGAAAGCAGAGGCTCATATCCTAACAGGGACGGTCCCACGCGAACATATTACACCAGTGCTTCACTCTCTGCACTGACTGTCTATAGTCTTCCAGACCCACTTCAAGGTGTTGGTGTTGACCTTTAAAACCCTGAACAGCCTGGTCCTGGATGCCCCTGCGGCTGTCCGGGGGCACCCTCCTCGAGGTCCCTCAGGTTTCTCGGGTGTCGACCTTGCAGAGGGCGTTCTCTGTGGCCACACTGTAGAACTCCCTCCCGTTGGAGGTTCACCTGATTACTGACCTTCCCTCTTTCTGTAGGCAATGTAAGACCTGGCTGTTCCGCTGTGCTTTTCCTGAGGGAGAGGGGGTGGGTGTGTTGGGTTAGGGTAGGGGGGTATGTTGTTTTTATATTGTGTTTTAATAGTGTTTTAAATCATACTATTGCTGTTTTAAATTGTTTTAATATGTTGTTAGCCACCCCGAAATGCTTTCAGCAGGAGGGGGCAGCATACAAATTTTATTATAAATAAATAAATAAAATCTATATCTATACCTTTTTTATGAGTAAAAACATTCATATTGTGCAAAATTCCTACCCTGTGATGAGTGAGAATGCTGGGCCTATGAAGAACTTGTAGTCCTCAAATGAAAGCTTAAGTACAATCTAAATGATCCATAAGCCTCTTGCTACATAGGGACGACTGCGCCAAAAGGCATGGGCATCAGTAAGGGTAGGGGGAAGAGGGGTGCGTTTTTCCACCCCCTTGGACTTTATGTGCCTCCTCCCCCTTGGTGCATCATGATGTCACAACACTCTTGAAAGGGCAGGGCAAAGGAGATCTTCCATCTCTTTCTGATGTGACCACGTCCACTTTGGAGGATCATGTTTTCATGGTGCTCTGCAGGGAGTTGGGTCACATTGAAAAGAGAATGAGAGAACTTCTTTAGCATGTCCCTTCACAACATACCCCACCCCTTCTGAAAATCATTCTTGAATCGCCTGTGCTTATGGGTTCTGTTTTCACCACCACTGAAGTCAAAAGAAGAATTGCCCAATGGCTTCAATGGAAGAAGGACCTGGATTTTAATTACTATCCTAAAGGTGTGATTATTCCCCAGTTTATTACTGGCGCTAGCATTTAGACCTAGCAGAAATCTTGCAAAAGTGAATTGGATTCTCACCCATTCTAAGGGCAAGCATTGGCATTAACCAGAGTTCAAAGCAGTTGATGAATTCATGAAGGACAGCTATTTGGTTATGTTGGCCTTATTCTCAGGGTGTCCTTAAACCTCCGTGTCTTACAGAAGTTGAAATTAAGCAACAGAGGATGGATCACTTCACAGTTGTTCTGTGGTGCTTCTTTCCCATGAACCATAGGGGTGTGAAATTCATTTTTGTGATTATGATAAGGAAAATTAAAATTTTCAGTTTCTTTTTTGATATTGTAATAACAAAAATGACAAATAATAATGAAAGCAAAAAGAAAATTGAATTTTTGTTTTTGAAATAATGGGAAAAATGGAAAACTGTATTTCTGGCTTTATGTTTTTTAAAATTAAATTCTGATGAAACTTGGGGAAATTGTAACCCAAATGTAGGACACTATGTGTATGAAATTTTGAAAAGATTGGATAAAGGAAACCGATTTTATAAGCAATTGAATGTTATGATTTCAGGGAAAACTCCATACACATTCCTGGCTACAACTCCTTTACCTTCCATTCAATGTGCATGAAACCTATGAATCTTATGTCACTCCCCATGGTGTACATTTCTGACAAATTTCAGAAAGATTGGATAAATGTGTCCTGATTTTATAAGCCATTAACTTAAAATGCATTTCTGACTGCAACATATTTATATCCAATCCTGTTTACATGGCATTTGACAAGAATGCATCACACATCTTCCCTGTTATCTCTGCCAAGCTACAGGACAATTTGATTAAGGGCCCCAATTTTATAAGCAATTGAAGTTGTCCCCCAGAAGACCATTATTCCGATAAATAGCAGCACATACAGTGCCAGTCAGAGGCAGGCACCTGTCATGGCAGTTGGAGGAAGGCTGTAGGAGGGAGGAGGGGAGCCACCCAACAGACTGACAGAATCATTCACTGGCTAATTACTGCATGCTTCCAGCGTTACAGGACTAATCAGTGGTGGCTTTAAGGCGGCCATAGGGGACAGCCCTGAGGTGGGCATAGAAGGGACATAACTGGGACTTTGGGGATAGAATCCCAGCAATCAGGAGACATAGTTTACACATTCAGGATGTCAAATTATCATCATAATCACATCCTGCAGCACCGTGACAGAGGACATAAGAGAATCTCTATTGGCTCTTTCCTAAACAGATGCTTCTGACTTCCCAGTAATAAGCGGGGGAGAGATGTTGGGATGGTCACAGCACAGAATGATGATATTTGGTTGACATTTCTGCTGGCCAATTGGCATCACAAATCAATCTTATACCACAGTGACGCATAAGAGAATTCCAGGCATAGGCTCCTTCTCTGCATATGCTGTGCAAGCATATATAAAATTGGGACCCTTTATCACATCTCTCTGATATTCGACAGAGATGATCGTGAAAGTGTGATATAGATCCATGCCATATTTCATGTACACTTGTTGGACTACAAAGATGTTATAGTCAGACATACATTTATAAGTTAATTGCTTATACCACCAGGACCCTTTATCTAATCCTTCTTAAAGTTGGCATAGATAGTACCTCTGGAGGGGTATACACTTGCTAATTTTCATCCACATTGAATGGGAGGCAAAGAAGTTACATGCAGAAATACATATGCAGATTTTTGCAAAATAACATAATTCAACTGCTTATAAAATCAGATTCCTTAATCCAATCTTTCTGAAATGTCATAAAAATAATGAGTTCCATTGGAGGTACAGTCTCTACATGTTTTATCCAAATATAATGAAAACAAAAAAGTTACAGCTGAAAATGTGTTTTCCATTGAAACCAATAAAAATTGAAAACAAAATAAAAAATGAGGACAAAATGTTGATATTTACGAAAATGATAACAAACAATTTAAATAATGAAAACTAAAAACAAAAACAAAAAATTACATGGGTCCCTGGCACACACCTCTAATGAACCATCCCATTGCCAGAATATGAGCTAAACTATTGGTTTGACCCATTATGGAAGTTCTTCTTATTCAGTGCTTTAATTAAATCATCATTAAATACTAACAAGCATTAATGTGTCTGTCTCTCTCCTTGCAAACTCCAGTGGGTATTAAAATCCAAGGAGAGACATACTCCAATTCCTATGAGAAATATATTCACAAATTGAAACATTTAAGTGTTTACAGTGTGTTGATGGAAGAGAACAGAGATGATGAGTTATTCATCATTTCGATTTCTACCCTACAGAAATCACCACAAACATCGGCATGAGACAAAGGGTAATTTCAGATGTGATGATACCACGGTCAACCACAGTGAACCATGGTCAATCCCGCAGTGCAGCCAAAGAGCTGTGAACATCTGATCAGTGGCATCCACATGTTCATCACGGTCAATTACCTGGAGGGGCCAAAGCCAGCCATGCCTCCAGAGGTCAGGACGGGACCAGCCCCGGAAGCGTGGTGAAAGGGATTTCCACTGGGAAACTGCTAAATGTAAAGATTGAACAACAACCACCGGGCAGAATCAGAATGAACGTTGCCCAGCTGTGGTTAGAGAATGCAGTGTAGCTGCCAGGCAATGCGCAACACACAGACCAGGGAGGGGGATTTAAAGGGCACACAGCAGCAGGGGAATGTGGCAGGACAGAGAAAGATGGAAGGGAGAGGAGAGCGAAGGGAGAGCAAGGCAGGGCGGGGAGGAGGGGGAAGGGGAGGGCACAGAGGGCACTGTGTGGACAATAAACACGAGGTGTAGCTACAACAACAGCTCTATATACTGCTTTATGTTAACAGGAAGGGGTCAGGGGATCGGATCGACTGCAGGCCGGTGTGTGCCTGAAGACGGTGCCCCACCAGTGCGTGCACCTGTGTTCCCGTCAGTGCGGTCCACAGCTGGTTGCCTATTTTCATCACCTCCCTGCTATCAGTGCTTGCTGGACATTCTGTGCACTCGGTTCCCGCAGTTGTGCTGGGCCCGCTCCCCACGCATCGCTTTTTTGCAGCCTGTGGCCTTATCACATGTCCTTGGAGCTCCCCTGCTTCCCTCCCCACCCCACATGGGATCATGGGACCCCTCTTTCATTGATGCTTAGACCCTCTGCCTGCTGGACCATGGCTGGCTGTGCTGCCCCAGGGCTCCTGTGCCTGGTTTGCCTGGCGCCCCCCATAGCTGGACCGTCCAGGAGACCATGGCCCTAGCTGACCTGTGGAAGTCCCCAGCCATGCAACTGCTCCTGTGCTGCCTGGATACCCTCTCTGGTGTCTATGGGACTCTCTGGTGTCTATGGGAGTCTCAGCTCCGGTCTTCAGTACTATGGCTATGAGGCTGGTGCTCGCAATTGCCGGCTTCATGCGGAGGCACTGGGTCTCCGTCACTTTCCCAATGGGTGCATTCCAGAGATGAGGCGCTCACACGTGGCATGGTCCATGGCGGAGACTGTATCCACCCTCTTGGTCTGTGGCCTGGCCGGGTTCACGAGCTGTCTGTAGGAGGGGGGCCCTGCCCTGGCTGTTTCCTTCTTCACCTGCATCCATGGGGCCCGTGGCTACCAGTGATCATGTGGGGCGGCGTATTACCACCTGTTGGAGCTTGGGCACCTGCCATGGCCCCCAGCTGCTGACTATACCTTGTTGGAGCCCATTGGACCAGAGCTGGCAGCGCTGGCTGCTGTGTGGTCCTGTGCTGATGTTCAGGTGGGGTTCATCTGCCCAGATCTATTTGAGGACTACTGCCTCGTTGCCCACCATATGGCAGTGTTGGGCTACTGCCGGGGCATGCTTCAGTGGCCCCAATACGTACATCTGGTGAGCCAACTGGTCCCAGTCACCTTTGTGACCCTGTGCAGCTGGATGTGAGGCCCCCTGTGTCTTCAGTGTCATGGATGACAGCCCCAACGTGAGCTCCTTTCACCTCCCTGCCGACTCGGAGCACGGGCTGCTCACTCTGCCCTATTCCAGCCTCGCAGCTGTTGTGGCTAGGTTGCTTGCCTCCGTTCCACTCGCCTGTGTCACTGTGCCCCCTACATGGGCACCCTCTGTCCTTCACTACCTGTAGTGTTCCTCTCTGTAACCCCCACTTTGGCTGGTTCCTGCTGCCTGACACCGCTACCAGCTTTCCCTGTGGTGTACCCATCCCTTGCATGGCTGCCCGCTCACCTGTGTCCATGCCCACCCACCCCACCACCTTGGTGACTCTGTGACTGTGCAGGATTTGGGGCCCCTGTACAGTGCCTCCTGGCTACCTTGGGGGGGTGGGGTGCATGTGCTTCCCACAGGCTCCTGCTCGCCTCCATCCCCAGCCATGCTTCTGCATCACAAGGGGTTTCCTTGTCATCTGGACCTGCCTCGGACTGCTCCGGTGCATTCCCTGGCTTGTGTGCCCTCCCCTTGTGACCCTGCTCCATCCCTGTGGGGACCCCTGTGACTTGGGCTGTCTATGTTGCTGTTGGGTGGCCCGTGCTCCCTGTGCTGTCAGTGGGGTTCTGGGTGCCTTTCACCGTGTCCTGGCCTGTTCCCAGCCCAGTCCCCTCCCCTTCCTTGGCCCGGGTCTTCCCCCCCCCCCATGTCCTTGGTGCTGTGTGTGTTGACCTTCCCGGTGTGCTCCCCCCTTCCTTCCTTTCCTGGTCGGGTGTGTTTGCGCCCGGGCATGTGTGTGTGGTCTGTGTTCTGCTGTGTCTTTAACTTCCCTGTGCCTGTTGTGTGTGCCACCTCTGCTGCTCTCCTCCCTCCTCCCCCTCCCTTCCTGTTTCCCTTGTGTGGGTGTTGCCTTCTGGCACTTTTGGCTTCCTTTGCCCTCAGTCGGCCATGTCTTCCTCCCACCCCGGTGTCTTCTGGGTGTTCTGGCCATGGTCCGGAATCGGCGTAATGTCTGTTGCATTGCCCCAGACCATGGTCCATCCATCCATTTTCTTGCCATAGTCCCACTCCCATCACGTCAGTTCAGGGATTTCCTGGACCATGGGAGGGGGATTAGCCGGCTCGCCATGGTTGGGAATCCACTGTGGTGACCCAGGAGCGCGTAACGTCTGAAATTTCCCAAATTCTCCATTTGGGAGATTCCTGAAAGCAGGGATGAGACAGAGAAAAGTCCCAGGGTCTGTTTGTCAAAAGGACTCAGATTGTCCTATGATGCTTATTTTTTTAACAAATATAATGCCATATGTGTAATAGTTAGTAAGAATTCTAACTGTCATGTACTTTTCTGGATATCCTGATACCTTACTAAGGATGCCATTAATATTGAATCTTTATTGCCATTATTCCCACGATGAGGCCAGCTCCAATGTAGCAAGAAACTGAATAAATGCTTAATGGTTAGCTTTTAAACATTCAAAGAATGCTGGAATTTCAAAGTCCAATAGCCATGTAATCATAATATGTGACTGAGTGTTTTGGGGGATGAGGGTCTCAGTTCTCATACTGATTGATCTTAGCTAGAGCTGAAAGGAGTACAAACAAAAAGAGGTATACAGGACATGATGAATTTCCAGTACCAGAATCGACCCAACAACATTGGGTACCGTTCAATACCCAATTATAACCCAATTTGGGTACCTGAAATGCTGGAATGTCAACTTCTAGTACCAGTTTCTTTACTTCCATACTCTTTTTAATTTTATTTTTAACTTCCAACGACTATTTTTTTATTTTCTGTCCTAGAAGGTCAACTTCTAGTCCTGGAAACTCAACTTCTGGTACTGATTTTTCATCTTCTGGTCCCAATATTGTTTTCTGTATTGATTTCTTTTCATTTTCCATCCCAATATATTAATTGGTAATTGGAAGATCAGTACCAGAATTTTTTTGGGGGGGTTCAGATACCTGGTCAGTACCCAAGTAACCTGTTGAGTACATAATGCTTTACTTAAAATTGTGGATAGTACACATGGGTACTAAATCAGGTACTAGGGATGTGCGAACGCAATTCGGATGTTCGGAGTTCGGACTGAACTTGGTCTGTTCAGACGACTGAACCGAACGTCCGAACCGAACTCAAAAATGACCCAACAGTTTGGTCATGTTCGGGTGAGTTCGGATGAGTTTGGGGTGGGAAAAACGTGACTGGAAGGCCCATTTGGTTGAGAAAAATGTGACTGGAAGGGGGAGGAAGACTTCCTGGCACCAGAGATGGAGGCCAGGGGTGGTCTCAGGGCCAAATGATACCAATACTGAAAAAAACCCTTCCAATTCGATATCGATATCGGTACCGATAACACTATTTTGAATGTTTGGCTGAACCAAAATCCACCAACCCGAACAACTGAACCAGAACTCGGTTTTCAAACCAAACGCCCGAACATCCAAACTGCATTCTGTTCGCACATCCCTATCAGGTACCCATTTTAACTCTCGTCTCAGCCCATTTCAATCTCAAATTTTGAACATTTGGTGAAGGAACCAAAGGGGCTAGCTTTCACCATTGCCATAGGGTTGCAAATAGAGCAGATACTCAGTCTTCGGTAAACTTGGAAGTCCATTGAGGTTCTGAATTTCTGAAGTCCGAATTTCTGAGAACCAAGGCTGGTCCTCAGAAAACTTCGGAAACTTCATTCAAGTGCTGGTGCCATTGTGCGTGACTGGAGTGATCCAGAAGGTTGATTCCCTAGCTTCTCTGAATTAGGAAATGAAACTTAGTGTCATATTTGGTAGGAGGAAGGTATGGAGGGGGCAGTTGAGTGATGGTCAAACCAGATGGCAAGTTTTGATTGGCTGGCAGAGGCAAAATAAAAGTGGCTGTACAGCCATTTGCCATTATTTAATGAATTTGGTTGTGTGCACTACCCTGCTGAACTGTAAGTAATTGGCTTGAGGGGAAGAGGGGTGCCTGGTACGGCATGGCATGGCGTGACCTGTTCATAGGAGCAATACTGGGGATGGGCATTAGTGGTATCCACCATGCCATTATTTTTTTTTAAAAAGTGGGTGACACACTGCTGCTACCCGCTATTTGGCACCATGTAGGCCAGAGGGATCCCTGCTTTGTTCCACTTCTCCTGGCTTGGGCTGTCCAAGTTACCTGTGCCACAGGCCAATGACATGACTTTTAAAAAATAAATGAGTGCCACTGCTGCCTGCTGCTTGCACTGCTTGGAACCATGGTGGAGCACCAGAGGGATCTTTCTAGCTCCACTTCCCCTGGCCTAGGCTGTTCATATACATGGGGTAATGCTGAGGGTGACCACTAGTACAAAATATATTTAAAGTTTGGGTGCTGCTGCTGCTTGCAAGTGGGTGAATGTCTGGTTTCAAGGGATGTGCAAACACGGTTCAGATGTTTGGAGTTTGGCCTGATCTCAGCCAGTTTGGATGGCCAAACCAAACGTCTGAACTGAACACCTGAAGCCCTGAACAGTTCGGCTGTGTTTGGATGAGTTTGGGCATGTTTGGATGGGAAAAAACAGGGCTGACAAGCCCAGGGAGGGGGGGGCAGCTGAGGAGCAGACTTCCAGGCACCAGGGGTGGAGAGACTTGGACTAGCAGCCAACCTGCCCAATCATCATCCCTCTTTTCCTCAGACCACTGGCTTTGCAGTCTGCGATTGGCCACAGGCTAGGCTGCAAAGAGCCAATGGGGCTTTTGGTAAGGTGGGTGCAGCAGATAACAAAGGTCATTGCCCTCCCCCCTTCCAACACCTTCTGAGCTAGCCACTGATCCTGTCAGCATGCATTTTCAGAAGTCTCCCTCTCCCAGCAGTTTGTGTTCCTAATCCATTGCCATCCTCCTCCTATTTCACCCATCCCACACATTTACCTCCCTAGTATCATTTATTTAGATTAGATTAGATAGATTTAGGTGTTATTTTTATTTTTTACCCATCCCTGTGTTCTTTCTCCCTACCCTCCATTGAATCCTTCCCTCCTCCCTGTATATATTCCATCACTGATTCCCTTCCCCTGTTTTTGGAATTACTTAGAGTAGGATTACATTGATTAGCTTTCATTTCAGTTTTATGCCCCTCCCGTGTTGTTTATTGTGAGCTGTCTTCCCCCCACCCCCCAATTTCTGTGTGTGTGTGTGTTTTAATATTCCAAATTTGAATGAATGAATAAATAAATAAAATATAATATCTTTGGGTGCATTCTTTGGGTGGGAGAAATGGAGAAGGGGAGCAGGAGAGGCTGCTGCCTGTAAGGTGGGCAATGGGGCACATGGCAGAGGTAGCAGGGGCCATGCCAGCAGAGTGGTAGCAGGCAACAGCAGCAGCCTGAAGCCATCACCACACCCCAAACTCAACAGGCCTGAATTTGGCAGTCAGTCTTCAGAGGCTCCCAGCAGTGGCAATAGGGATGTGGTTTGGCAGAGCCTCCTTCCAGTGTTCTCCACTGCCATGCACGGCACTGGAAGGCCGGAACTCAAGGAGGCTGCAGCTGTCTCTGTTGCTACTATCTCTGCTGCGGCTGCAGGAGCAGGTGCAGGTCCTTCAGGGTTGCATGTTCCTCCAGGGCCACCAATGTCCCTGACCCCTGTTGTTGAGGTGAACCCCAGAAGTCCAGGGCTGGTAGATCCCACTCCGGGTGCTAGAGGCAGGGCCAGATCCCTGGACAATGACAGCAGAGAGAGGAGAAGCAGTAGTAGTAGCAGCTGCAACAGCAGCAGGAGCTATAGGGGGCATGTGGAGAGTGGCAGCAGCATGGTGGGCATTCAATCAGCATCAGGGTCCCAGTACTCCCCTTTGCGGAACATCACTCTGATTGGGGACAGTGACAGAGAGAGTGTGTTTGCCATGTTGGTCCCAAATGACCAACAGCGATGCAGACACTAGTCCTTCGGAGGAGATGTCTGGAGCTGAGATGATGGCTGTCCCTCTGAGAGCTGTGTCACCACCATGTTCTTCCCCTCCCAGCAGCACTGTCAGCAGTGCATCACATGGTGCAGGCCAGAAGGAAGGAGGTGGCAAAACATCCTTAGTCTGGGTGCATTTTAAGTTGGTGGATGTTCCCAGGGAGGTGCAGTGCACTTTGTGCCAGAAGGTGGTGAAGCATGGGCAGGTGCTCACCAATCTTGGCACAACTGCCATGGTGAAGCACCTCAAGGGATGCCACAGTGCTGTGCTGTGAAGTGGGCAGGCAGGGGCAGTGGATGCAAGCAGGTTCCTGACTGCAGCGGCCAGTCATCTGCCTCCATCAGTGAGCAAGCGTCCTCCTCTAAAAGCTGCCTCTAGCAGCAGAAGCAGTATCGCTGCTAGGGGGTAGCAGCAGCAGCATCAGTACACCATGGAGGATCTGGGGTTGGGGCAGCTGCCAAGTCCATTGGCAGCTGCAGGACATGGCGGGCGGTGTGGCTTTCAACTGAAAGCCATGTGCATGTTGGGGAAAATGATAGCACTGGATGGGCATCCCTTCTCGGTGGTTGGGGACATGGGGTTTAGGTGGCTGATTGGCTTCCTGGCCCCCACTTTATGCTGCCATCGCACACCACCCTGAGTCAGGCTGCCACTGATGCCTGGCAGCCTGCAACGCCTGGCCAAGTAAGGGTGCCAGCCACCAAGCCCTGGCTCGGCCTCTGCTGCTGCTCCTCCGATGCCTGGCACCCTGCAATGCCCAGATAAGTAGGGGTGCAAGTCACCGAGCCCTGGATGGGCCTCCATCACTGCTTCACTGATGGCAGACAACCTAAAATGCTCAGCCACATAGGGGTGCCAGGCACCAAGCCCCAGCCGGGCCTCTGCCACTGCTCCTGGCACTCAGTGGGCAGGGGACATGGCCTCAGAAGAAATTGCCAGGAGCCCTGGGGAGCCTGGGTTTCCCAGGGCTGACAGTGGGTGGGGAAAATTGCAAAGGCCAGCCCAGTGTACTTCCCCCTCCCCCATGGTCCATGGCAGAGAGAATGCATGGTTGCTTGCTGCTGGGATAGACATGCTGGGAGCTGCCCAGTTGAATCCCTCCCCAAATATTCTATCTTAGTGGCAGGCATTGCCACTCAGCATTGCCTGCCTGCAATGCCCAGCTGAGTTGGGGTGCTAGCCACAAGCACTGGCCGGGTCTCTGCCACTTCTCCACCAATGCCAGCCAGCCTGCAATGCCCAGACAAGCAGGGGTGACAGCCACCAAGCCCTGGCAAGGCCTCTTCCACTAGTCTACCGATTCCAGTCTGCAATGCCCAGCAAAGTAGGGGTGCCGGCCACCAAGCCATGGTCAGGACTCTACCGCCGCTCCACTGATGACAGCCTGAAATGCCCTGCCCCCTGTGGGTGGCAGCCACAAAGCCCAAAGCTTTCCAGGTCTCTGCTGCTGCTGAAACTAGGTCTCAGACAGCCAGCCCTGGTGCCACAGGCACCCCCAGGGGCCAAGTGCCAAGACTTCCCGGTCTCTGCTGCTGCTGCTGCTGCTGCTCCTGGGTCTCATATGGCTATCCCTGTTGCCACAGGCACCCCCAGGGGCCAAGCGCCGAGCCTGCCTGCCCGGGAAACCTGGGGTGCCAAGCGCCAGGCCTTCCTGGTCTCTGCTGATGCTGATGCTGAGGCTCAGATGGCCATCCCTGGTGCCACGGTCACCCCCAGGGGCCAAGCGCCAAACCTGCCTGCCTGGGCAACCTGGGGTTCCAAGAATCAAGCCCCAAGTCTTCCTGGTATCTGCTTCTGCTGAGTCTCAGATGGCCAGCCCTTTTGCCACGGGCACCCCCAGGGGCCAAGTGCCGAGCCTGCCTGACTGGGCAACCCGGGAAGTTCCAAGCTTTCCCAGTCTCTGATACTGCTACTGCTGACTCTCCAATGGCCTGCCATGCTGTTACGGGCACCCCTGGGGGTTCCTGGAGTTTCCCAAGTCTCCTGGCGTGACCAAGCTTTCTGAACCTTCGGGGGGGCGAACTCTGTCGGACCAAACCCACAAACCCGAACTACGTCCTTGAAGCTGGAGGCAATATATAATATATAGCCTGAAACTCAAAGTGCTCCATTGGCCCACTCATTGGCGAGCCATAGTTTTCAATGTATTTATGAAGAAGAACAAAGAAGTGCAGTAAGTGAGGAGGACAAATTGAGAAATTTGGATGGGGAGCTCTGCATTAGATTCACCCCAGGATGGAGGTGTTTGAGTTTTTGAGTTTGGTCTTGCTGCATGGTGCATTCTTCGGAGGCAACACATCGGGTGTTAGCACATGAGTTGATAGCCCGCTGGAGCCCATGTTCGGTCACCACGCTCATGTTTAGTGTATCCATCCCAACAAACGGCGGCAGAAAAATGATAAGAAGTCCTGGAAATAAAGTCCTAGAAAGTCCCTGAAATTCCTAGAACTTGAAGAAAGATCCCTGGACTTGAAAAAAATGACACCCCTCCTCTCCACTGTGTCATTCTTCTTTTTTCTATTTCCTTTTCATTGTTTGAAGTGCCTTTTTGGACTGCTCCAAAAGTGAAAATAAATATTCAAAGCACCAGTAAGAGTGAAAGCAGAGAGAGTGCTCTCTCCTCAGACCACGACAGCACCCAGGAACCTATGTTCCTGTCAGATTTGTATGTGGGGAGAGACTGTGCATACTCTGATAGGTGGGCGGAAGCCCAATGGCCACACATTAACTTGCATTCATCCACATTCACCCACAAAGTGGGGTCCCCATTCTCCGAGACCACACCATGATGTCACAGTTGGGCCTTTAACCCATTGCCCTATGGGGCAGGAGTGCTCTCTAGTGCCCTGTGCCACCTGGTGGGCCTGGGAATTTGTTGGTTTTCCTCCTTTCTGTCTCCCACTGTGTGGTTGCTCCTTGTGTGCCACGCCCTTCCCCAGCTGTAGCTGCTTGCCCTAGCCCTGCCCCCCAGCTTCCTAATTGGCCACAGCAAGTATGTAAGCCTTGGTGTGGCCACAGGAAGCTGGTGGAGCAACATCTTTTCCCTGGTTGAACCCCGTTGTGGATATGGTGAAGTAGGGTCAAGTTCTCTGTTCAGTAGCTGTGATTCCCCATGATTGTGTGTGTTATGTGTATGTGGTGTGCCCCCTTACCTCCTTGTTTCCCCTTTAGCCTGTGTACCCAATTCATTTGTGGTGTGTTCCCTTACCTCCCTGCCCCCCCCCCTTAGCCTGTGTACCCAATCCCTTTGTGGTGTGCTTCCTTACCTCCCTGCTCCCCATTTAGCCTGTGTACCCAATCTCCTTGTGGTGTGCTCTCTTACCTCTTTGCCCCCCCCCCCATAGCCTGTGTGTTCCCTTACCTCCTGGTTTCCCCCATAGTCCATGAGCTTGATTCCCCCTTGGGGGTGTACTGAGTCTTAAGTATCATGCCTTTACCCCCCACCTGGTTGTCCCTCTGGGGACCCTCGTGCCTGGTACCCTTCGTGGGGGTGTCGGGTTGATGGCCCAGGAGTCCGGGGTTGATTCCCACTGCTCTGTCCCCTTTGAGGCCCTTGTATGCTGTTCCCCAGTACCTAGGGGCCCTCCCCCTCCCCCCAGTCTTAGGAGTCCTATTGCGTGACCCTGTACCTGAAGAAGCCCTGGACTAGGGTCCTTCCTTCCTGGTAATTCCCAGAATTGCAACTCTCTGCGGCCCTCCCACAATCTCAGAGCTCTGGGTGTCAGATCCCCATGTCCTTCCTTCCCTTGTGGTGTGGGTTCTTCCTTCCTCTCTCTGACCTCAATTATGAGTTAGACCCTCTCTGAAGCTGGGTTTCCTCGCCTCAAGAAGAGAGCAGGCTCTTGGGTTCCAAGCTATTCTGAGAGGTCCTCTTTCCTACAAGCTCCATCCCCTTATAGGGCCCCTCCCTCTTCCTGACCCACAAGGGAGTGGGGGTTCTCTTATTTATATTCCACTGATACCCTTTCCCCTCTCAGATAGACCCCATTCCCGCAAGTTCCCTTCCCTTACCGGGGCCCTTCCTTTTCCTTGTCCCTAGGTGGATGGGGTATTCCCCCATCTGTACTCCCCTGAGAACCTTTCCCCCTCTGACAGACCCTGTTCTTTACCAACAGGGGAGGGTGGTTTCCCTTATCCGTATTCACCCGATACCCTGTCCCCTCTCTGATAGACCCCATTCCTGCAAGTTCCCTTACCAGGGCCCTTTATGTTCCTTGTCCTCAGGGGGGTGGGGTTTCCCCCATCCATACTCCCCTGAGAACCTGTCCCCCTCTGACACATGAGTGGGAGGCTCCATGGTGGCCACATGGTGAGTGGGGGAAAACATCTGGTGACCACTGAACAAACAGGCAGGTGAAAACCCACCTGGTGGGGGCTAATGCCTCATTTGTTGTCAACCATTGTCTCATTTCTAACCCATGCCATGTTTATTCAGCTGTCCTTAGTGAGTGATCTGCCTCCTTTCCTAGGCAGAGAAACATTTAATTGTCTTGGACTCAATTGGACTTCACAACATCGTCTGCCAATGAGTTCCACAGTTAATTATATGTTTGGTGAAAACGACTCTTACAGTATTGTTATACTGTCTCACAGGGGCTGCATCACTATCAGTGGGTGAAAACAGACAAGAACAGCCCCCTCCGGATGGGTGGCCACCTGCCCATCTTTTAGGTGGCCACCGGATGTTCACCTGCACCTGCCACCCATCTGCGCCATGGTTCATCTCACTGTGCTGTCCCAGCAAATGTGGAGCCTGCCATGTGTGCAAATGCTGGCTGTTGTGGGCAAATGTGTGCCCAAGTCTCTGCCTCCGCTCCCATCTGTTAGGGTGTGCACCACCTCAACACATGTGTAGTTCTTCCAGAACCATAGAGACCTGAACAGAAAGCCTAGATTAGTCCGGGGAGTGACTGGATCTTGGTGATGGAGGGGGGTAGGGGGAGTGTGACAGGGAGGAACACCTGCCCAGCTGTGCAGTTTGTCACATGGAGCCTGTGAATGGGGCTGCGTGGAGGCTCCATGGAGTAATCTTGGACTCCAGCAGACTAATCTGTTTTCTGTTAACACTCAGTGAGGAGAAATGCTTACAGAAAAAAGAGAAGCAAAACCAAGCACATGACCCACAACACCTGCTTCATGGACACATTGCAACGCCAAAGAGGTTGACATCCCAAAAGAGCTTTCCATACCAGAGTTATGTCCAAGCCCCAGCATTGCAATAATATAAAGGTCCAATTCTCCTCAAGACTGGAGGAGTATAGATTTGATGGACTGACTCAGACTCTCTCTCCATTTTCTGCATGCAGCTCCCATTTGGATAAAGAGGTTACAGGACTCGGCTTGAATGAACACAGGAAATAATATTTATTGAGGTTGCTTGATCCAGTCAGTCCCTGCAGTGCTACCTACCATCTTTCCTGAATCCTAGCCTGGCCTTAGTCACAGAAGGAATTGTGCTAAACCAGAGAAGCTAAAAACCGCTAATGGTTATTGTAAGTTTCCATGTAAACTTTATTAACGGTTTCTTCCCCTACATGCAAATTCCAACATCTCAAGCGACATAATTAAATTAGCATTGTTTACGCTGTAGAGTATTTAAAGTCTGAAATTGCAGGCTATAACTATAAAATAGAGTGATAATTAATTATTATAACTCATTCCAATCGAAGTTGGACTGAGGCATAGCAGTAACAACAGTTTTTAAAATTCACAATAGCTACTTTTACGGCAATCAAAAATTGCTTAGAAATGCTCTGGGACTAATTTTTATTTCTAAGCAAAAACATTCAGTCTTTGATCCAGCACTACAGGATCTAGCTATCTGTGACTATTTTTGATCTACTAGAATTGTAGAACAAGGTACCAAGGTACCAAGGTTTATTATGATATTGTATTTTAAGAGCGTCAGAAGGATGGTTTAATTGAAAGATCCCAGTGTAGCTGAAACAAATATCCATGGCGAATATCAGTCATGATAATTGCACCCAATTTGAACTGTATCTACTGAAACAAATAACAACTGTCTTCAACTCCATCTTTATCAGATATCTTCCTCAGACTTCTCTCTCTTTTTTTGGTTATTCAGTAGTTTGGATGTTAATTTACTTAATGTGAGTTATTTGCACATGTGTAGCAACCAAAAATGAAGTAACTGATTAATTGAACATCCAAATATCCAAACAGTCAATAACCATAAAGCTGAAACCCCAGAAAAATTGATATGCGACTATCCATTATCATTTTGATAATCAGAGGGCTACCAAAAATATGAATAATGTCAAAAAATACAAACCCCACTATTCAGTCCAGCACTACTCTGTCTAATGGAACAAATGACACTCACAGGCGAGAGATAAAATGAGTACCTTCAAAAATGGGGGCTATCTGTTGAATATGCACCACTCGAACTGCCATCTGCAAGCCAGGAAATAACTCAGTGGGTACTAAGGGTATGCAGCACTTACCTTTTTTGTTTTTGTTTTATCGGTTAAAAATCTATCTGTTTTCAGGGGTTTCCTAAAAACTCCATTCATTTTCCTTTTATTCTTTTTTTTTATTTTATTTTTTAAAAAATGCAAAAAAATAAAACTATAAATTACTGTGCATGTGCAAAATGGCCCCCAGAACCTTTCTGCGCATGCACATTCCTTTTCCAAAATGGAGCCTAATTTGTTTTAGTAACTAATGTTCTGCAAATGAATGAATAAGCAAATGATATGTTTTCTTTAATTAGTTTTGGTTTATTTTTTCATTTAATTTAACAAACAATAAAATAATTTTTAGAAAATGACTGTGCATGCAAAAATGACCACCAAAGTCGTTCTGTGCATACGAATAATTTTCTGCATGCTGTCGGTGCCATTTTGGAAAAGGGTGTGCATGTGCAGAATGGTCCAACAGCCATTTTGTGCATGCGCAGTGAACTTTTAATTTTAAAAAAATTAAAAATAAAATAATTTTTTTAAATTACTACACATGTGCTAAATGCCCACCAAACTATTCAGTGCATACACACCCTTTCCCAAAATGGAACAGGAAGCATCAGTGCCATTTTGGAATAGGGCATCAAAGCTCAGAACTGCCTCAGAGACCACTTACACATGCTCAGTGATTTTTTTATTTTTATTCAATTAAATGAAAAGAAAAAAACTAAAACAAATGAAAGCAAACTTACGTTGTTGCTTATTCATTTGTTTTCGTAACATTAATTACTAAAATGAATAGGGACCATTCATTTTAGTAAGTAATAAGAATTAAACAAATTGCACATCCCTAGGGTAGGTACCCATATCAGGTTTGAAACAAGACAAACTGTGTGTGCATATGTCAAAATGTCTGCTAGTTTTGTAAGCCAGATGACAGAATGGGAGTTTGGCACAAAGAAGGAGGAACAGAACTCCGGATCCTTAACGCAGTTACCCCAAGACAGAGCTGCTGAGCCACAATGGAAGGGCCCATTAAGGCTCTAATCTTAAGCTCTTTATGTGAGCAATATGCAATGGTCATCTCCATGACTAAAGTAGAAAGGTGGGACCATCAGTTACTCAGGTAGCTCCGGTGGAAGAGCTACCTGGGCATGCATGGACTACTGGGAATCTGAACAGACCTCTGTCACCGGGATGGGGGAAGATCACACTCGAGGGGACACACAAACAGTCACACTACGGCTTATGCCTGTGTCTCTGCCCACACAGCGTGGGGAATGATAAATGCCCATCAAGATAGAAGTTTGGCCTGGATGATCCCTTTTAGATCAAGTCTCTATCATGATAGGGCGCAGAGCTTCGGAACACCCAGAGCCTTGCCTTGCTCATTCGCTCTACACAGATACACAGAATGGGGGAAGGAATGATTGCTCAGGGGGGAGAGGGTGAGGGGGAAGGAGTGCACCCTGGGTCCAGGGGAAGAGACACGGACTCACACTCTGGGAAGGAACAGGGGGGATGGGAACCTGGTGAGGGACAACAATGAACTGACAATCATACAACTGGCTCACATGCTCACTCTTGGGGAAACAACAGGGGACTCATGTACACACCAGGGTTTCATACACTGAGGCCTTTGAACTCGCACTCACACACACACTCCAGAAGGGTCTCACCAACGTAGATTCAAAGAACACTGGAGTGACACTGGAGACACATGGGGGCACCGGGGGCGTTGTTGTTGTGCTCGGTGCGGGGTCGGTTGCCCTGGGAACTGGCACCCACGTCTCGGTGTGCCAGACAGTGTTGGGTGGTGTCACATTGTGTTCTGCTGCCCTGAGGTGCTGACGTAGGCATCCCCCAGGGCCCCAAAGCCGCCACCTGTAGGCGGGGCTGACAGCCACAAAAGTAAACTGGAAGTGATGAAAAGAGCTCTGTGCTTTGTGTTCTGATCCTGTTTGTCCCCCCGAAGCAAGGCTGCTTTGGACATTTGCTTCCTCCTGGATATTTTTAGGACAAGTAACGCCCCACTCACACCCTCCCATGTTTCTCTCCTACCTGCCCAACCTGCAACTGCTCATTCATCCAGGTGGATACTGGGCACAAGATTTTCAGGACCCAGGTATCTGCCCAGACAATGATCACAGCACTATTTTATTTTATTTATTTTGTTATTGTTATGGTTGTTTATTTTATTTATGTAGTGTCAGCAATGTACCTGGCACTTTCAAACTGTTGGAAATAGATAGGGTCATTGCCCTGGACCATTACAATCAAAGAAAGACATGGGAAGTGATATGAGGGATGAGAACAACAGAGAGAGAGACACGGATATATTCATGAAGGCATGAGGTTGCAGGTACACATACTACGCTTAGCTAAATGGATACATTGGGGAAGGAAGGAGGACTATGGGGATGAAGAGGTATGGAAGGCCTGAAAACCAGGTCGATTTTCAGGAGGGTTTTTAAGGTCAGGAAGGAGGGAGTGGAGCCAATGTATTTGGGGAAGGAGTTTCAGGCATAGGAGACAGCAAGGAAGAAAGGGCGAATATGCTTTGAGGAGTAGCGGAGGCATGAGTAAAGTAATGATGGCAGCAGAGGGAAAGCAGAGCTTTCATATGGGAGCATAGCAAGAGACTAGTGTAGAGAGATGGGGCTCCAAAGCCTGGATAGCCTTGTAAGTAAACAAAAGAAGCTTGTGCTGAATGGGTTCAGGGAGAGGGAGCCAGTTGAGAGAGGAAAGGAAGGTCTGCACATGATCAAAGAAGGAGGCAACGTGGATAATCTTGGCAGCAGAGTTTTGAATAGATGAGTGAGAGGCAATGTGAGAGCAGGGAAGGCCAGTGAGAAGGAGGTTGCAATAGTCAAGGTGAGAGATAACCAGATCATGGACTACAGTTTCATTGGTTGAAACAGTGAGGAAAGGACATATTTTAGCAATGTTACACAAGGAGAGATGATGGGATTTAGCAACAGATTTGATCTGAGGTTTAAAGGAGAGGGAGGAGTAAAAGATGAAGCCCAGGCTATGTGCCCAATAGACTAGCTGAATGGAGAACCCATCAATGGAAATTGAGAAGGAAGAGAGTGAAGAAGGCTTTGGTGGCAAGACTAGGTGTTCACTTTTGACCATATTAAGTTTGAGTTGATTGAGAGACATCCAAACAGAAATGTCAGAGAGACAGTTTGTGATATGAGATTGGATAGAGGGAGAGAAAGAGAGGAGGGTGGAGAGAGTTGAGTGTATGGGTGTGTAATACATTTTCATTATTATGTCTCTCCACCCTTACTTCTGCTATCTCCCTTGCTAGACAACACTACTATGCCTCCCGCACTGAGTCCTGTTCTCGGGACCCTCACTACCTGTTCTCAAGCCTCGCTGTCCTCCCCCTCCTTCTTCCCTTTCTGCTCAGGATCTTGCCTCCTT
>QEPC01010573.1:290840-336350 GCA_003113815.1 Sphenodon punctatus | reverse complement strand
AAGCACACTCAATCCCCCAGCACGGCCAATGAGCCCCAAACGTCTGTTTGTTGGCATCCAAATTTTCACCACAGTCAATCACCTGTAGGGGTCAAGGCCAACCATGGTTCTGGAGCTCGAGATGGGAGCAGTTCCAGAACCTTGGTTAATGCACTCCCCACCGGGAAATGGCCAAAAGTAATGGCTGAACAGCAACAGCAAGGCATGATCACACAGAGTGACCCCACGTCATGGTGAATGCACTCAGAATCACCACCAGGCAATGGGCAACAAACAGTACAAGGAGGGATATTTAAAGGGCACACTGCATCAGGGAAATTATGGGGCGAGACAGAAAGAGAGAGTGGAGAGACAGGGAAGTGATGGACTACGATGAGCAGCAGCAGCAGGAACCAGAGCAACCCATCCCACAGGGGGATACTTAATAGGGGATGGAGGCTCCCTGAAAATGGATATGGGATTGCCACAGGATTGCCCGGGGGAGCAGGGGTGAAAGGGTAGCAGACAGCCATGGAGGGAGGGCATTAGGGCAGGGGCAGGAATGGCACAACCACAGCACCCAACCCCCCATATCCACCCAACAGACCAGGAAATGTGCCTGAGCCCTGGAACCCCCACAGGACACCAGCAGGGAGGAGGCAAGGGAGGAGGCAAAGGAGGAGATGGCAGTAAAGTAGCTGGATGGCCCAGCACAGAGACAGAGGTAACAGAGAGGGGAACAGTGGGGAGTCCAGGAGAACCAGGACTTCATCAGGAACTGTGGGTCCCTGGAAAACCAGATTGAGCTTGTGGTCAACAAGTGAAATGAGTATGTGTTCGACCAGATAGTGAGGGACATGGGGGAGGCCGGATACCAGATGTTGGCAGCACACTGCCGGTCCAAGGCCAAGTAGCTAAAGAGGGGGTACAAAAACATAAAGGATAATAACCAAAAGTCAAGACATGCAGTGAGAACCACACACTATTGTGATGCACTGGATAGGATCTTGCACATGAAGGGCTCCATAGTGGCCCCCACGCTGGTGGGAAACACTGTGGCACAGGGCCAGACCCAGGAGGGCGTACCACCCCCCATAATAGCACCAAGAGCATGCACGGACACTGACAAATCAACACCCCAAGAAGAACGGCCGGGACCTCAGGGACTAGTAGGCCCCAGTCACGGTCATGCACCAGGAACCCATTACCACACTCGTGGTTGGGCTCCAACAATGACATGCTGGTCACCCTGAACCAGTGGACACGAGGGGAGCACTCATAGCAGAGCCCGATCGAGCAGTCAGTCATGGAGGACTCGGAGACGGACATAGGAGGTATAGGCACAGGGCGTGGAAGGCATGGGGCCCTGAAGAGACCCAGCGGGGAACAGTGGGGTACAACAGGCAGGGAAATACACCAACCAAACTCCCCCTTCCTTAAAGTCTTATTGCACAACTTATTGCACAGCGTGCACTGTACCTCTCTGGGATCATCTGCCCGCACCTGCTTAAAATGATCCCAGACTGAGGATTTTTACCCCCCCTCCTGCCTTCTTGCCCGCCCCGGCAGGCGCACTGCTGCCAGTGCTGCTGGGAGGGGGAGAAGTTTGTGGCACTGGCGATGCAGCTCTGGGAGGTGGGTCAGACATCACCTCAGGTACAGACATCTCCTCTGCAGCACTAGTGTCACTGACTGCCTCTTCCTCGCTGTCTGTGATCTCAGTGATGTCCCATGAAGAGGAGTACTGTGACCCTGAGGCTAGACAGTCTGTGCCTGCCATGCTGCTGGCACTCTCCCTATGCCCCCCTCTGTAGCTGCTAGTGCTGCTGCTGCTTCTACTCCTGTCCCTACTGACATTGCCCAGGAATTGGGCCCTGCCTCTAGCAGCCGAGGTGGGATCCACCAGCTCTGGACTGTTGGGGATTGCCTTGACAGTGGGGGACATTGATGGCCTGGAGGAACATCGGAAGCAGCCCCAGCACCTGATCCAGCACCACCACCTGTAGAGACAGATGCAGCCTCAAGTCCTGCAGGCCTTCAAGTGCCCTGCATGGCAGTGGAGGAAGGCACTGCCAGGAAGCAATGCAGAGCCACTGAAGCCTGTTGGCCTAAAGCAGGCCTTCTAAGTTTGGGGGGGGTGGGGTTTGATGTGCTCTGCCTCTGGCTACTGCTGCTGCCTGCTGCCTTCTGCCACTCCCCTGACACATACCCATTGCCTCCCCTATGGACAGCAGATCGGCCTCTCCTTCCCGTCTCCATTTCTCCAATAACTATTCTAAATGCTATGAACTAAATGGATTAATTACACACTACTCCTACAAACACTAAAACTAAATCACTAAACGTTATCTCTATCACTAAACTAACTCCTACAACTATCTATCTATCTATCTATCTGATGAGGAGAATCACAAACAACACAAACAACTCAAGGAGGGTTACAAACCTTAAATGAAACCCAAATCAATCTAATAATCCTACTCTAAATGAAATAACAGGGGAGGGAATCTGGGATGGAATATAATATATGGGAGGGGGAAAGGATTCAATGAAGGGGGGAGGGAGGAAGGAAGATTGAACACAGGGAACACAGGGGGGTAAAAACAAAAAACCAATAAATCTATCTAAGCTAAGCTAAATAAATGAATGAGAATATGGGGGTAGATGGGTTGGATGGGTGAAATGGGAGAAGGATGACTGGATTTGGGAGCTTGGAAATGCTGGGAGAGAGGGAGCCTTTTGAAACGCCTGCTGTTCAGGAACAGTGACTAGCGAAGAAGGTATTGGGAAGAGGGGAGGCAGACAGTTTTGTTTCTTGCTGCGCTCACCTCACCGCAAGCCCCATTGGCTCTGTCCAGCCTAACCCATGGCCAATCGCAGACTGCCAAGTCAGTGGTCTGAGGTGAAAAGGGATGGTGATTCGGCAGGCTGGCTGCTACTCCAAGCCAGTCTCCACCCTCCACCCCTGGTGCCTAGAAGTCTGCTCCTTAGCTCAGTCAGATGACTCCCCCTCCCTGCTACGTTTGGCCTTCCAGTGACCTGACAGTAGACCATGTTTTAGTCACCCAAACTCAACCGAACGTGATCCGAACTGACCGAAGTGTTCGGCCATTTCGACGATTGGAATTGAGTTCAGTTTGGTATGTCCGTGTTCGGGTTCGGTCGTCCAAACAGGCCAAGTTCGGGCTGAATTCCGAACTTCCAAACTGCGTTCACCCATCCCTACTGCCCACTGTTAAATGATTCTGCTCTTCCACCATTGCAAGGTCGGTGCTAGCAATTTCCCATCATTTCTGTCACTTTCTGGCACTTTTAGGGATTTTGGGGAGCTTTTTAGGACTGCCCAGAATTCTTCAGAACTCTCTGGGATTTTTAAGAACTGTCCTTTTGTGTCAATATCTGTTACTTTTGCATCAATTTCCAGCACGTTTGTGTCACTTACTCAATATATAAAAGATAAGCTGCTAAGCATATTTGGTAGCAGCTTAGATCATGTTGTGCTCAGCTAGAGGAAAAATATTTTTAAAACTGTTAAGTGCCCTCGTTGCATGAACGAAGGCAAATGACCTGTTTCTGATGGAAATAGTGTTTGCTGCAGGTGTTCATTTCAGGCCTACCCAAAGGGCTACCTGAATTGATGGGGAATACCCATGAATACTAAATTCACTACCTGTTTCAGCTCTACTACACACCTGTATCAGTACTTAGGGGAAAGTGACGGTAGGAGGGGAAATGGTCTTGAAGGGTGTGGAAGGCAGGAGAGGGAGACAAGTATTTGTCATGTAACACAAGACATTGTGGCAACATGCATTTCTCACTAACCCAAATTATTAAGGTGTTGAACAAATAAAAAAACTAGGCATAATGTGATGTGGTGGCTTAGTGCAAGCTGCCTGGACTTTAATTGCTCAGATACAAGCAGCCAATAAAGGTTCAGTAAGTTGGTTATGCACTAAAAACCATCCTGTGTGATTTACAGACAAAAATACTCACATGTCTGTAAATTCTTTGGGGAAAAAACACTTTTGTTTTAGACAATTTATACATTGCTTCTTAACAGATATGGGGACAAAATATTTGAGGGACCAAGCCCCTCTTTTCCCCTATCCCTTGGCCATGGGCCTTGACATAAACATTCTACCTAGATTCTACATTCTACAAGTAATGAATTTTGTATTTTTTGTTAGTTTGTTTGTTTGTATTCACACTTATTCACATTTTTATATATCTAGCTGAATATCTGGATAGTGGGGTCGATCCCAAGCCCCGTGGATCCTGAGTTCACAGAGTTTCCATGGGACACAATGTGCCCACAATAAAGATCCACATGGTTTGTGTGCAGCTTTGCACATGTTCTGCAGGGCTTGGGATTGGCCTCAATATCTACAGCCAAGCAGATATTCACTAATTTGGTTGTTTAATTAATTTATTTTACTTAATTTATTTTTAATTACTTTAATTTAATTACTTTATTCTGGCTACTTTATTTTGGCTAAATAAATTACTTTATTTTAATTACTTTATTTTGGCTACTGTGCACACACAATAGAACGAACAGTACCAAACTAATTGAACAACCAAAAAACTGACCCAAATATCAGGATCAAAGCAGCAAATTCGATGAATAAGTATTTGCCATGAATGTTTGTGTTAGCTATGGGTGTGTTGTATTACCAGGGTAAGCAATTTCACATCTGTTTCCACTCTTCACCCACTTTGTGTCTATTTAGACCTGTATTCTGCAAAGAGTAGACTTACTCATACATTTAAACTCTCCACACTGGGAGCATTTCTAGAGAAGTCAAGCCTGTATAAATCCTTTTTTAATGACTCCTAGCCAACTGTCTCTCTTCAACCAAGAAAACTTCCCGCACAACTTTCGCCAACAACAGAAGTCTTGTAGAAGTGTGAGCCCAAGCACTCAACATTCTAAAATGTGGTGTAGCTTTTAAATCTTCAGAGAGGTTTTTTTCTTTTCTTTGTGCTTTACCATGGAACAAAGCTTTAAATCACAGAGACTACAGTAAAATTGCTTTTGCTTTTTTTAAAAAATGGGCCCTTGTACACTGAGTTGAGGGCAGGGAATGAACATGGTAGCAGTGAATGCATGATGACTAGAGAAACCTAGGAGACTATATAATTGGTTAACTCTCCAAGTCCCTGATTCTCCAATATCAGAGGCTTAAACACAAACATCAATAGAAACAATGCCTTGATTTTCTTAGGATCAGATAAATTTGATTTTAAGCTTCTGTAAGGAAACCAGCAAAAACAGGAAGACATTTCAAGAACTAGAAGAAGTCAGTGTCAAAGGCCATTTTTACATGGTGCTGCCAGGTGGGGGGTGCATGGGTGCGGCGGTGCATGCATGATGGGTGGGCGGGGTGTGCTCACAGCTGCACACACATTCCCACTCACCCCTCACTCATTACCTTGCATGGAGCAACCTCAATTTTCCCCAGTTGCTCCTAGGGATGGGTGAACAGAACGGAGTTTGTAAATTTGGTTCGGTTCAGTTCGGTTTGAAATTTGAGTTCGGAAATTTGGTTCAGTTTGGTTCGGTTTGAAATTTGAGTTCGGTTCGGAAGTTTGGTTCAGTCAACCGAATAGACCGAGTTCGGTCGAATTCCGAACTTCCAAACCAAGTTCGGCAATTCAAAACCACGTTTTATGGTGTATGTTGCCACTAGGGATGGGCGAACAAAATGGAGTTCGGAAATTCAGTTCAGTTTGAAATTTGAGTTCAGTTCAGAAGTACGGTTTGGTCGACCAAACAGATCGAGTTTGATCTGAACTCTGAACTTCTGAACTGCATTCGCCCATTCCTAGTTGCTCCATGCATGGAGATGAGTGGGAGGTGAGTGGGGATGCATGTTAAGTGGGAGTATGCAGGCAGCCCCACTCACTGTGCATGCCAACTCGGTGCCCTTCACATGGGTCTCTCCCACTCATGAACATGCAGATTTCTATGTCTTCATGAGTGTCAGAGGCCTGTGTAAAAAGGGCCAAAGTTGCCAACATTACATTGGTCATGTCAGTCTTATATGCTGGATAGAATATTGGGGTGGGAGAGGGTCGTTTTTAGTGCTGAATAAGTAGGGAGTTTGTTCTTTATGAGCATTATTTACATTTATGTAATTTACTGAAATTTTGCACTAATATTGCTGCAATGACACAAACAAAATACAGCAATGAGCGAACAACTAAAATAACTTAACTGAAACCTCTCTGTCCCCCAAAACTAGTGCTGAAATTAAGTCTTGGGTAGTCTTCAAAAGTCAATAATGTTTGGGGTCTTCAACCCGGAAATGGACGTTTCCAAAGTTTCAGGGAGCACAGCCATTCCTCACGAAACTTTGGAACCCTTCGGAAACTTCAGAAGTGCCTGCGCACCTGGGCCTGGCTGGAGAAGCTCTGGGAAGCTCAGGAAACAGTGCCATATTTGGTAGGAGTGAGGATGGAAGGGGACAGTTGAGCCATGGAGTAAGGCAGATTTTGAATCGATTGGTTGGCCAAGCCAGATGACTAGTTTTGATTGGTAGAAGCTGCAACCAACAGAAAGAGAAGTGCCAAAAAACAAAACTGATGTGTGTGTGCGCGCGCGTGCATGCACACACGCACACACACAAACACACACAGCCATTTTGCATTATCTGGTGAAGTTGGCTGTGTGCTGCTACACAACTGTGAATGATCAGCCTGGCTGGGCTGGGCTGGTGCGGGGGCTCGTGGCATAGCATGGCATTGTTTGACCTGGCCTGCCTGTGCATGGGGCCAATGCTGGGGCATGAGGGGTTTGCATGCCATTGTTTGCTGGCTACTGCTGTTTGTTTGGCTTGGGTTGGCAGTCAGACAGCAGTACCATGATGAGCCAGGGGGCTCTCTCTGCCTGGCTTCTACACCTGGTCTCTCAGTGCCACACTGTCCAATCCTCCATGCTAAGTAGGGATGTGTGAACGTGGTTCGGAAGTTCGGAGTTCGGTCTGAACACAGTCTGTTCAGATGACCGGACCAAACATCCAAACTGAACCTGACCAATCGAACCTGAACTCGATCTGAACTAGGAACCACCGAACAGTTCGACTGCGTTCAGATCGAGTTCAGATGAGTTCGGTCGTGAAAAATGTGAGTGCCAGGCACAGGAAGGCACAGGGAGGGTGGGCAGCTGAGGAGCAGACTTCCAGGCACCCGGGGTGGAGAGGCTTGGAGTAGCAGCCAGCCTGCCCAATCACCATACCTTTTCCATCAGACCACTGGCTTCACAGTCTGCAATTGGACATGGGGGACTTGGGGCTAGGCTGTACAGAGCGAATGGAGCTTGTGGTAAGGTGGGTGCAGTAAGTAACCAAAATCATTGCCCTCCCCCCTTCCAACACCTTCTGAGCTAGCCACTGATCCTGTCAGCAGGTGTTTTCAGAAGTCTCTCTCCTAGCAGTTTGTGTTCCTTGAATCCTTCCTATTTTTTAATCCTAATCCATTGCCATCCTCCTCCTATTTCACCCATCCCACACATTTACCTCCCTAATATCATTTATTTAGATTAGATTAGATAGATTTAGCTGTTATTTTTATTTTTTACCCATCCCTGTGTTCTTTCTCCCTACCCTCCATTGAATCCTCCCCTCCTCCCTCTCTATATTCCATCCTTGATTCCCTTCCCCTGTTTTTGGATTTATTTAGAGTAGCATTAGATAGATTTAGGTTTCATATCAGTTTTGTACCCCTACCTGTGTTGTTTGGTGTGAGCTGTCTGTGTCTCTCCCACCCCCACCCCCATCCCTGTGTAAGATAGATAGATAGATAGATAGATAGATAGATAGATGTAGGAGTTAGCTTAGTTATAGATATAGATAGAGATAAGTGTGTAGTGATTCAGTTTTAATACTTATTTTATAGTGAGTTTGTAGGACTAGGCATTTGTAGATATTAGATACTATTCCATTTAGGTCCATATTGATATCGATATCTATATCAATATAGATATAGATATAGATATAGATATAGATATAGATATAATTACGATTACCAATTTATATATATAAAAAATCTTCCTGTGCATTCGTTGGGTGGAAGAAATGGAGAAGGGAAACAGGAGAGGCCAGTCTGCTGCCTGTAAGGTGGACAATGGGGCATGTGGCAGAGGTGGTATGGGTAGGAGCCATGCCAGAAGAATGGCAGCATTCAGCAGCCNGAACAGAACGGAGTTTGTAAATTTGGTTCGGTTCAGTTCGGTTTGAAATTTGAGTTCGGAAATTTGGTTCAGTTTGGTTCGGTTTGAAATTTGAGTTCGGTTCTGAAGTTTGGTTCAGTCAACCGAATAGACCGAGTTCGGTCGAATTCCGAACTTCCAAACCAAGTTCGGCAATTCAAAACCACGTTTTATGGTGTATGTTGCCACTAGGGATGGGCGAACAAAATGGAGTTCGGAAATTCAGTTCAGTTTGAAATTTGAGTTCAGTTCAGAAGTACGGTTTGGTCGACCAAACAGATCGAGTTTGATCTGAACTCTGAACTTCTGAACTGCATTCGCCCATTCCTAGTTGCTCCATGCATGGAGATGAGTGGGAGGTGAGTGGGGATGCATGTTAAGTGGGAGTATGCAGGCAGCCCCACTCACTGTGCATGCCAACTCGGTGCCCTTCACATGGGTCTCTCCCACTCATGAACATGCAGATTTCTATGTCTTCATGAGTGTCAGAGGCCTGTGTAAAAAGGGCCAAAGTTGCCAACATTACATTGGTCATGTCAGTCTTATATGCTGGATAGAATATTGGGGTGGGAGAGGGTCGTTTTTAGTGCTGAATAAGTAGGGAGTTTGTTCTTTATGAGCATTATTTACATTTATGTAATTTACTGAAATTTTGCACTAATATTGCTGCAATGACACAAACAAAATACAGCAATGAGCGAACAACTAAAATAACTTAACTGAAACCTCTCTGTCCCCCAAAACTAGTGCTGAAATTAAGTCTTGGGTAGTCTTCAAAAGTCAATAATGTTTGGGGTCTTCAACCCGGAAATGGACGTTTCCAAAGTTTCAGGGAGCACAGCCATTCCTCACGAAACTTTGGAACCCTTCGGAAACTTCAGAAGTGCCTGCGCACCTGGGCCTGGCTGGAGAAGCTCTGGGAAGCTCAGGAAACAGTGCCATATTTGGTAGGAGTGAGGATGGAAGGGGACAGTTGAGCCATGGAGTAAGGCAGATTTTGAATCGATTGGTTGGCCAAGCCAGATGACTAGTTTTGATTGGTAGAAGCTGCAACCAACAGAAAGAGAAGTGCCAAAAAACAAAACTGATGTGTGTGTGCGCGCGCGTGCATGCACACACGCACACACACAAACACACACAGCCATTTTGCATTATCTGGTGAAGTTGGCTGTGTGCTGCTACACAACTGTGAATGATCAGCCTGGCTGGGCTGGGCTGGTGCGGGGGCTCGTGGCATAGCATGGCATTGTTTGACCTGGCCTGCCTGTGCATGGGGCCAATGCTGGGGCATGAGGGGTTTGCATGCCATTGTTTGCTGGCTACTGCTGTTTGTTTGGCTTGGGTTGGCAGTCAGACAGCAGTACCATGATGAGCCAGGGGGCTCTCTCTGCCTGGCTTCTACACCTGGTCTCTCAGTGCCACACTGTCCAATCCTCCATGCTAAGTAGGGATGTGTGAACGTGGTTCGGAAGTTCGGAGTTCGGTCTGAACACAGTCTGTTCAGATGACCGGACCAAACATCCAAACTGAACCTGACCAATCGAACCTGAACTCGATCTGAACTAGGAACCACCGAACAGTTCGACTGCGTTCAGATCGAGTTCAGATGAGTTCGGTCGTGAAAAATGTGAGTGCCAGGCACAGGAAGGCACAGGGAGGGTGGGCAGCTGAGGAGCAGACTTCCAGGCACCCGGGGTGGAGAGGCTTGGAGTAGCAGCCAGCCTGCCCAATCACCATACCTTTTCCATCAGACCACTGGCTTCACAGTCTGCAATTGGACATGGGGGACTTGGGGCTAGGCTGTACAGAGCGAATGGAGCTTGTGGTAAGGTGGGTGCAGTAAGTAACCAAAATCATTGCCCTCCCCCCTTCCAACACCTTCTGAGCTAGCCACTGATCCTGTCAGCAGGTGTTTTCAGAAGTCTCTCTCCTAGCAGTTTGTGTTCCTTGAATCCTTCCTATTTTTTAATCCTAATCCATTGCCATCCTCCTCCTATTTCACCCATCCCACACATTTACCTCCCTAATATCATTTATTTAGATTAGATTAGATAGATTTAGCTGTTATTTTTATTTTTTACCCATCCCTGTGTTCTTTCTCCCTACCCTCCATTGAATCCTCCCCTCCTCCCTCTCTATATTCCATCCTTGATTCCCTTCCCCTGTTTTTGGATTTATTTAGAGTAGCATTAGATAGATTTAGGTTTCATATCAGTTTTGTACCCCTACCTGTGTTGTTTGGTGTGAGCTGTCTGTGTCTCTCCCACCCCCACCCCCATCCCTGTGTAAGATAGATAGATAGATAGATAGATAGATAGATAGATGTAGGAGTTAGCTTAGTTATAGATATAGATAGAGATAAGTGTGTAGTGATTCAGTTTTAATACTTATTTTATAGTGAGTTTGTAGGACTAGGCATTTGTAGATATTAGATACTATTCCATTTAGGTCCATATTGATATCGATATCTATATCAATATAGATATAGATATAGATATAGATATAGATATAGATATAATTACGATTACCAATTTATATATATAAAAAATCTTCCTGTGCATTCGTTGGGTGGAAGAAATGGAGAAGGGAAACAGGAGAGGCCAGTCTGCTGCCTGTAAGGTGGACAATGGGGCATGTGGCAGAGGTGGTATGGGTAGGAGCCATGCCAGAAGAATGGCAGCATTCAGCAGCCAGAGGCCATCACCATTACCATGCCCCCACAGGCCTGATATCATAGGCTACCAGCGGTAGCACTAGTCTGGGGGTGGTTCAGCGGTACCTCCTGACAGTGTCCTCCACTGCCATGCAGGGCACTGGAAGGCCTGCAGGACATGAGGCTATATCTGTCTCTACTGCTGGAGTTGGTGCTTTGATTGTTCCTCCAGGGTCAACAATGTCCCCCATTGTTGAGGTGATCCCTAGCAGTCCAGGGCTGGTGGATCCCATCCTGGCTGCTAGAGGCAGGGCCCAATCCCCAGTCAATGGGAGCAGGGAGAGAAGCAGAAGCAGCAGCAGCAATAGCAACTATAGGGGGCACAGGGAGAGTGACAACAGCATGGTGGGAAGTCAAGCCTCAGAGTCCCAGTACTCCCCTTCGCGGGACATCACCGTGATTGGGGACAGTGAGGCAGACACTAGTCCCACAGAGGAGATGTCTGGAGCTGAGGTGATGGAGAAATGGGGGATATGGGGAGTGGGATTGGGGAGGGGAGGGAGGCAACTCTGGAGTAAGGGCAAACAATCAAGGATTGGGGGTCAGGATGGAGCAGATGGGAGGGGGGAGTGGCTATTTTGGTGGTTATGGGGTGTGGACGGTATGGTCCAAGGGGACAGGTGACTCATCATCCCACGGAACTGAGGTTCCTGGTGGAGGTTAAGAGAGTTACCCCCCCACTGAGGATGAGAGAGGATCAGGGTCTAAGGTCTGCCTGTAAAGGGCTGCTGCTGTGTTGAATGCAAGGTCCATCATGAATAAGGCCCCAGTGATCCTGGATTTGATCCTGGATGGGGCAGCGGACCTTGCATGTATCACAGAAACCTGGCTGGATGAGGGGGCAGGACCAGCTTTAGTGGACCTTGTTCCAGCTGGGTTTGCTGTTCAACACCAGCCATGCACGGGGAGCCGTGGGGAGGTGTAGCTATTATTTTTAGAGAGGGGTGGCCAGTTAGGAGATATCCAGTACAGGAGATTTCAGGTACTGAAGCCCTCCATGTGGTGTTTGATTTGGATGGGGGCAAGCTTGGAGTGCTGCTGGTATATTGGGCCACTTCCTGTCCAGCAGCATCCCTTGCTGCTCTAACAGAACTGGCCTCGGAGGTGGTGTTGAAACTCCTCCAGGACCTTGGTCCTGGGGGACTTCAACGCCCATGCCAATGCCGGCCTTGTAGGAGCGGAGCGTGAGTTCATGGCTGCCATGGCAACCATGGACTTGTCCCAAGTGGTCAACTTCCCAACCCATGTGGGGGGTCATATTCTCGACCTGATCTTTTGTTCTGGCATTGAGGCGGGTGATCCGTTAGTGGGGGATGTGAGGGTCATGCCCTTGTCATTGATGGATCATTATCTCCTACAGGCCAGCCTCTCAGTGCACCTCCTCCAGAAGGGGAATGGACCTGTTAGGTTGGTTCGCCCTCGGAGGCTGATGGAACTGCATTGGTTCCAGGAGGCTTTGAGGGAGTTAACCTTAGACCTGGACGGCCACTCTGCAGATGAGCTTGTCCAGCATTGGAACATCTTGTTGGGGGAGGCCATCGACAGGGTGGCTCCGAGACGTCTTCTCCCTCCGTCTCGTCACCACAGGACCCCTTGGTTTACTATGGGGCTGCGGTGTATGAAACAGGTAGGTAGGCGACTAGAGTGACACTGGCGTTGAACTCACTCTGAATCTGACCGGCTTCTCCATAGGACCCACTTGCGGTCCTATGTTGAGGCTGTGAGGACAGAAAAGAAGGAGTTCTTTGCTGACCTCATAGCGTCTGCTAAGTTGCATCCAGCGGAGCTGTTCCGGGTGGTGCGGGGGCTCGTCAGTCTGTCCTCCCTCCGCCTGGATGGGGACTTGTCCCAGGCCCGCTGTGAGGAGTTTGCTACCTACTTTGCAGACAAGATTGATCAGATCCAGAGTAACTTTGACACTGGATTGGAAGCAGTAAGCGAGGGGCATGAGGTTATGGAGGAACCATCTGGTTGAACTTTCTGGGATGAGTTTGAGGAAGTGATGCAGGCTGATGCGGTGAATGTTCTGGGGTCTGTCAGAGCCACTAGTTGTGAACTAGATCCGTGCCCATCCTGGTTGGTGAAAGCCTCCAGGGAGACCCTGGGGACGGTGCTGGTGAGGGTAGTGAATGCATCCGTTCGGCAGGGGAGATTGTCACCCAGTCCCAAGGATTATGAGGTTCACCCCCTGTTGAAGAAGCCATCTTTGGATGTGGATGCACTCGCCAGCTACCGACCCGTCTCTAATCTTCCCTTTTTAGGGAGGATTATTGAATGGGCAGTGGCACTGCAGCTCCAGACGCATTTGGACAGCATCGGTTTCCTTGACCCATTTCAATCTGGGTTCTGCCCCTCCTACGGTACTGAGACGGCGTTGGTGGTCTTGGTGGATGATCTCCGCCGGGAGATGGATGTAGGATATTCGACCTTTGTGATCCTGCTAGATCTCTCGGGCGCTTTTGACATTGTGGACAATGGACTGCTGTTGAGATGGCTGTGAGACTTGGGGGGTCTGGACGGAACTGTCCTTGGATGGTTCCGCTCATTCCTCTCGGGTAGAAGCCAGTGGATGGTGCTGGGGGCTGAAACATCTAGCCCATGGATCTTGACCTGCGGCATTCTGCAGGGTTCCATTCTGTCTCCACTGTTGTTCAATGTGTATATGCAGCCCCTGGGGGAGATCGTGAGAGGGTTCGGGGTGTGATGTCACCAATATGCTGATGATACTCAGCTGTACCTCTTGTTTTCAACTGACCCAGGTCCTGCTGTCTCGTTACTCTCCCAATGTCTGGCGGCCGTGGCGGATTGGATGGGGGCAGAGGAGACTGAAGCTCAATCCTGATAAGATGGAGGTGATGGTGGTGGGAAGGGTGGGGGAGGTGCTGGACCCCCTGATTGGGGGGGTTCACCCGCCTGTTGCTCTACAGGTTCGGACTCTGGGGGTGGTTTCGGTTTCACACCTCCGTCTGGATCAGCAGGTGGAGGCGGTGGCTAAATCCACCTTTTGCCAGCTGTATCTGGTATGGGGGCTTCGACCTTACCTCGCCAGGCCCGATCTGGCCACTCTTGTCCATGCCTTCATCATCTCGAGGCTAGACTACTGCAATGCACTCTACATGGGGCTTCTCTTGTTTCTGGTTCGGAGGCTGCAGCTAGTGCAGAATGCGTTAGCCCGTCTCCTGATGGGGACAGGGTGGCGTGAGCACATAACACCGGTGCTCTGCATTCTGCACTGGCTGCCTATAACGTACCGAGCCAGATTCAAGGTGTTAGTATTTATTTACAAGCCCTACATGGTCTGGGCCCCTCATATCTCAGGGATCGCCTCACCCTCCATGCCTCAGAGTAATCCCTTCAGTCCACCGGGGGCGCCTTTCTGGAGGTCCCCCATGTAAGACGGGGGGCCACAATGGAGAGCGCGTTCTCAGTGGCCAGGCTGCGGTTGTGGAATTCTCTCCCGGAGGAGGCTCGTCTGGTCCCAGGCCTGTTGGCCTTTCGACGTATTCGTAAGACTTGGCGGTTCGCCTAAGCCTTCGGAGGGGAGGGTGGGGGGGGTTAATTTCTGTGGGAGGGTGTTTTAAATTTGTTTTAATTAAGACGTTGTAGATTTTCTTATGTTAAAAAATTGTTTTATATTATGTTGGAAGCTGCCCCAAGATGCCGGTGGCATGGGGGATGGAATAACTGAATGAATGGCCTTAAAAGGGGTGTGTGGTAACAGACAACATGGACAATATATTGAAGGCCGTCCATGAGGGGGGCTTCACAAGCATTCCTTGAACCGCACACACCCTCCATCTTGTCCTCAGGTATGCTCTGGGCTTGGGGGATAAGGGGATTGTGGCAGGCACCATTAGCAACCTGATCAAGAGAAGGAGGAAGATGACTGGGTTCTCTAACCAGAGCGTGAAGGACAGCGACCTCCTCCAGGCTAAGCAGGGTGATAAAGCCTCCCCAGTGCATCAGTTGCTCCAGGATGTCTCTACATGGTGGAATTCCACCTTCCTGATGCTCGAGCAGCTTCTTGAGCAGAAAGCTGCCTTCCATCAGGTTCAAATAGTGATGGACAGTGAGGCACCTCCAGGGTACAATGGGTGGAATGGGAGATACTGGCTCACACAGTTTTTGTACTCAGACCGTTCCTGGCCATTACGAAGACTGTGAGAAGCTCCTCCATGGCCACCATCAGCCAGATGACCCCTCTGGTCCAGAATCTCCTCAGGAGACTGGAGGAGATTCTCCAGGGGTGGGATTGTGGCCCTGAGGGCAGGAAGCTGGCCGATGTTGCAGTTGACCTGGTGTGGTAGCTGAAGGCATGGCTGAAGGCACATTTTGACGAGCTCCTGTGGCAGGCGGAATATGTTTTGGCAACAATGCTGGAACCCAGGGTCAAGGGCAGCGTGGCACGCCAGACACAGCTATTTTGGTACTGGAAGTGTGAGCTGGTGGACAGGGTCTGTCAGGAAGAGAGGACTCTGAAGCAGGACACCGCTAGGGATGGTGGGAGTGGGATAAGTCACCTCTTTCAGCCAGCAGCATCTATCCCTGCCCACAGCCCTAGTGGTAGCAGCACCAGCAGCAGGATGAGCAGCAGCAGCACCCCTATTGCCAGCAGCAGCAGCATTGGTAGTATTGGCATCATCATCATCATCATCATCATCATCATCATCATCATCAGCAGCAGCAGCAGCAGCAGCAGCAGCAGCAGCAGAAGCAGCAGCAGCAGCAGCAGCAGCAGCAGCAGTTCCTCCTATGTTCAGGCCATTCTGGCGAGCATGAGGTCCTGCACAATAGGGCAAGAAGCATGGCTGAGGGCAGTGTTGGAGGTGGTTCCCAGGCAGAGCTACCAGAGGGAGTATGATGGTGCCTCAGCAGCAGTGGAGACCTACCTGGAGGAGGAGCCATGAATTGAACCCAGCAGTGATCCCTTGGCCTACTGGACCAGCAAAACCAACATGTGGCCAACCCTGTCCAAAGTGGTCAAAGGTATATTGTCCTACCCACAACGAGTGTTGCCAGCAAATGGGTGTTTTGGATGGTGGGGGACATTTGCTCTCCACACCGCTTGAGACTGGGGGCCAAGTTGGTGGAGCAGTTGCTGTTCATCAAGGTGAACCTTCCGCTGCTGGAATTCTCCAAGCTGCCCCTGGACATGTAGTGATGGTGCAGTAGCACATGCCATCCCATTCCAGGGGCAGTCTTGGGACGGGGCTCCTCCTCAGTCTAGGATAATGCTGCTGTACTGAGATGCTGTCCCTCCCTCCCAATGCCTGGGCCCTGCCCTGCATCTCTCTGTCTTTCTCTCTCTGTCTCAGCTGGCTTATCTGACTGACCTCATGATGCAGGGTGGCATTATGAAACTGTAAGCCTGCCAGCCGGTCTCTAGTAGACAATCTCTGCCCACCTATCTGACTGGCTCTTTCTCTTATGCTGCACAGTCTTTGCCAGCCTATCTGAGTGCCCTGCCAACGTCTCATCCTGCCTTCCCTACTGCCTCTCATGCCACACTGCCTGCCCGCCCACCCAGGTTGCAAAGCTTGAACCTTGCCTCAGTCTGCCAGCCTTTTGCTCCTGCCATGCTGCCTGCCCGCCCACCCAGATTGCAAAGCTTGAACCCTGTCTCTGTATACCTGCCTTTTGTGACATGGTGTCTGATCTGCCTCTCATGACACGGTGCCTGTCTGCCTGCCCTGGAAACCCTGGGTGATGTGCAGTGCACCACTGGTCTGGTGATTCCGCGCGGTTGTCTGTTGGTCCATGGGTGCTCTCCCCTGGACAATCCAAATGTGCCCATGCAATCCTGCTGCTGCCATCTGCTGCTGTATGGAAGCTCTTCCCTGGCAAAATTCTGGCTCCATGGGTGCTGTATGTGTACAGGAAATTCCTGCTGCTTCTGTCTCTGCTGTTCCATGGGTTCTGTGCCGGGTCAATCCAATGTCTGCTGTGGCTACTGCCAAAGTCACTTATGCTGTCTGTGCCATGGGTTGTGAGGCCCGTCTTTCCACTCACAGAGATCCATCATTCAACAGCATCAAGAAACAGTCACTCCAGACTCAGGGGCCGTCATCACTCGCACACTGCACTGTCATTCCACCATATCAAGAAGCAGCCACTCCAGCCCCAGGACCCACCATCAGGGTTCTGGTGCTTACGTTACAGGCAGGGAGGGCTGTCCAATGCCAAGAAGCTGCCACTCTAGCCCCAGGACCCACCATCAGGGTTCTGGGGCCCATCATGCTTCTCACATGGAGCCATCATTCAACAATGTCAAGAAACAGCCACTCCAGCCCCAGAACCCACCATCAGGGTTCTGGGTCCTACGTTACAGGCAGAGAGGGTGGTCCATATACTGGATCAAGAAGCTACCACTCTATATCCAGGACCGACCATCAGTGTTCTGGGGCCGTCATTCCGCTCACAGAGAGGCATATTCAAATGCATCAAGAAACAGCCACTCCATCCCTAGGACCCACCATCAGGGTCCTGGAACCTATGTTACAGGAAGGGAGGGCTGTCCAATATCTAGAAGATGCCACTCTAGCCCCAGGACCCACCATGAGGGTTCTGGGGCCATCATTCCTTGCACAGGGCACTGTCATTCCACCGTACCGAGAAGCAGCCACTCCATCTGCAGGACCCACCATCAGGGTTCTGGGCCTACATTACAGGCAGGGATGGCTGTCCAATATCCAGAAGCTGCCACTCTATCCCCAGGACCTACCATCAGGGTTCTGGGGCCCAGCATTCCACGCACAGGGAGTTGTCATTCCACCGTCTAAAGACTGTCTCTTATACACATCTAGATGTGTATAAGAGACAGCCTCTCCAGCCCCAGGACCCACTGTCGGGGTTCTAGGGCCTACGTTATAGGCAGGGAGGGCTGTCCAATATCTAGAAGCTGCCACTCTAGTCCTAGGATCCTCCCTCAGGGTTCTGGGGATGTCAATCTGCTCATGGGGAGTTGTCATTCCACCGTCTAAAGAAGCAGTCACTCCAGCCCCAGGACTCACCATCATGGTTCTGATACCTATGCTACAGGCAGGAAGGGCTATCCAATATCTAGAAGCTGCCATTCTATCCCCAGAACCCATCATCAGGGTTCTGGGGCAATCATTCCTCATACAGGGCGCTGTCATTTCACCACATCAACAAATAGCCACTCCAGCCCCAGGACCCACCATCAGGGTTCTGGGGCCTATGTTACAGGCACGGAGGGCTGTCATACCACTGGATCCAGAAGCTTGCTAGAGCCCAAGGACCCACCCTCAAGGTTCTTGGGTCATCTCTCCGGACAAGGGAGGCTGTCATTCCACTGCATCCAGAAGCAGCCATTTCAGTCCCAAGAACCATCATCAACTTCTCAAACTTCTCTAGTATAAAAGGCATCTGCTTCTGCCCACTTAGAGAACCTTTCTCTCTCTGGCACCCCCCCCCCACATTTCCAACCAACCGTTTCTAGGGATATGAGAAAATTCCATGCAGGAGTGGACCGCACGGTGATGTGGTGAGAATAATAAGAGAGCCAGTGCAAATAAACGTTTTTTATGAGGTAGCAACCTGCTTCTCATGGAGAGAAAGTCTCCCAAGTCCCCACTGCTAGGAGAGAGACAGACATGCTCCCACACATGCTGTCACCTGCAGTACATGACCAGAGAGAGGAAGAGGGAGATAGGCTCCCCACTGCTAGAACGAGAGAGATGGGAGGGGAGGGAATAAGAGGTGCATCTGGCTCAAGTGCTACCTGCCAGAATAAGCGAGAGATCTCATCTGTGCTCATGCTCAATGCCCACATTCATCAGCAAACCTACCAGAATGAGACAGAAATAACACACAATGTAATTATGTGCCCCTGCCTGTGTGCCTCCCTATACCACCTGTACCACCTATTGCAATGATTGAATGAAGTGTGCCCAACCAACCAAACACTAATTCTAGGGACATCATTCAGCTCCCATGGGCTGTCATTCCACAGTACCTGAAGCAGTCAATCCAGTCCCAAGAACCATCATCTGGGTGCTGCTGCTGTTCGTGCCAGACTGTCCAGTGGTTGCCGGCACCCACAAGCCTGCCCCCCCCAGCCTACTCCTCCACATTAACCTGCAGATGCCCATTGAAGCTGCTGAAATCCATCTGACTACCAGCACCCACCACCTGCAGCCTGCTGCAAAAGAGCCTCTCTCTGGGACCCCCTCACAGGAAATATAATATCCCTGACTGTCTGCGCTACCTGGGGTGCTTTCTGCAAGTCAGCCCCCATCCTGAGGCGATCTTTCTACAAGCTGAACACACCTCTCCACTCGAGGGCTTCAAAGGGACCAACCGACAAATGTAACCAAGTATTATATATCACAGCTTGACTTCCCAAGGCTTCCGCCATTGTGGTGATATCCCTGTAAGAAGGGGGAGTGCACCTGCCAATGCCCGCTTATGCCTCTGCCAGACTTCCAAAGCCTCTCTCTCTCTCTGGCACACCTACACAGACACAAGCCCTGCCCCTCCTGGGGGGCTGTCTGCAAGTTGAGACCGTGCTGGCACATCTTGGGGCTAATACGTTCCATTTGCTGCTGCTTTCAGGTAGGAATCTACAATAAGAATGTACAAGCACATCGCGGTTCGGATTGGGTCGTTCGGTTTGGTCCAGTTCGGTTTGGGCATTCGGTTTGGGCGTTCAGGTCGGTCACTGAGTTTGGGTTCAGCTGTTCGGTTCGTTCAGGTTCAGCTGTTCGGTTCGGTCGTGTTCGGTTCGGTTTGGACATTCGGAAAAATGTATCGCGAGATCCCATGATCGCACCGGAAAGCGGAAATAAGAATGCATGTGGAGCTGTGTGGTGAGAGAGTGTGTATTTGGAAGGATGGCTGTTTGTGTTTTGGCTGTTTGTGTTTGGTTTGGCTGTGTTGTTTTGGCTTCTTGGTGAGTGTTGGTGGGAGACTGTTGTTGGTCTGTGTGTTGGAGTGAGTGGCTATTTAAAAAAAAAATGAAGAAGACTGTTGTTTTAATTCCATGCCTGGGGGTCAACGTGGTGCTCTCAGAACTGGTGGTGGTGGAGGAGGAAGAGGTTACTGGCCCAACCCCTGGACCTTCGGTGGAGGTGGCCGGCTCCTCTGATGAGGAGCAAGTGGCAGGCACAGGATGTGCTGCCAGGTTTGTAAACTTTTTATTTACTTTGAGTACAAGAAAGACTCTATCTGTTAGAGCACGCTCACTGCCGTTCAGGTGGGTATGTGGGTGGTGGGCATCAGTCAGGCACAAACAGTGGGCAACAGCGGATGGCAGTGGATGTCTGCCACAGAGAGAGAGGCTACTATAGTGTGGGGGGCTCTTCCAGCAGTCAGACACAAGCACGAGAAGCATCCCCAGCCAAACATGTGCCTGCCAGCGATCACTAGCAAGGGTCTCCACTCTTTAGTTGCCATCCCTACTTAGCACCCCCAATTAAGGGCAGGATATGCATCTGCCAGCCAGGGTCTTTCCAGTTGCCATCTCTAGCGCCCCAGGGAGGGCAGGATTTGCATGTTCCAGCCAGGGTCTCTCCATTGATATCCCTCTCTAGCAGCACCCCAAGGAGGGCAGGATTTGCACGTCCCAGCAAGGGTCTTTCTAGTTGCCATCCCTAGCGCCCCAAAGAGGGCAGGATTTGCACATGCCAGCCAGGGTCTCTCTATTTGCCATCCCTAGCATCCCCTAGCACCCCAAGGAGGGAAGGATTTGCACGTGCCAGCAAGAGTCTTTCTAGTTGCCATCCCTAGTGCCCCAAGGAGGGAAGAATTTGCAAGTGCCAGCCAGGGTTACCATCTCCCATTGCCATCCCTAGCACCCCAAGGAGGGAGGACTAGAGGCATCATCATAAATGCATGATAATACTTAGGCATTGTGTATGTGTTTCTATTTCAGAGAGGAATTGGATGCCGTCGCTGGTGCCATGCCGCACAGGACAATGAGGCGGAGGTTGCCAGTGCCACCCCCAGTCGGCGGACAAGCTCCAATATCTAGAGGTGGTATGATAAGGAGAACGGGTTCGCCATATGCACAGTAAGGAATGGGGGCTGGAACAACAGGGTATGCAATATGCGTTGCCCTCTATGCATATTCTGTTAGGAATGGAAGTCCCCTGCAGAGAGAGATTGTCCACCCACCCACTTGTGGAGACAGAATGCAGGCAGGGCTTGACACAGACCATTGGTTTGACACAGTATGACCAGGGCCCCGATTCTTCTGCAATTTTCCCCCCAAAATTCTGCGACCCCAAAATGAAAATTCTGCGACCCCAAATTGAAAATTCTGTGACCCAATAAAGTTACAAAACAAGTCTAGTAAAATTAAAACTGTGAGATGGCGATCCATTTCCTTGTACTAATGAATACAAAATCTGCTTATAATTTTTTCTGTGTACGGGTATTTCAAATATCAGACAACCCCCCCTCCACCCCAAAAAAACACCACATGGCAATGCAGAGGGCACAGCTCCTAACCCACCCCCCAAAACACATGGCAATGCAGAGCTCGCAGCGGGACCTCCCCACGCAGGAGTCCACACACACACACACACCACACCTACTTACCTTATGGCTGGAGCAGGCAGAGGCGGTGATCCCTGGAGCGGTGGCAGCGATCCCTAGAGCAGCGGCTGGAACGGCGGCGATGATCACTGGAGTGGCGGTTGGGTCCCTCAGCGATCAGGTAAGTGGCAGGATCCAGGAGCTGCTTTATAAAGGCCGCACAAACCCCCAATTGGCTTGTGGCTAGAATAAAGCAGGTCCCGGATTGGCTCACTGCCAGAGAAGGGAAATTCCGTGGGGATTTCCCCAGTTTCTGCGATAACCCTGCCTAGGGCAGGATTCTGCGAAAATTCTGCGAATCGCAGTAGCGCAGAAGAATCGGGGCCCTGAGTATGACACTTCTTATGTGCCTATCTTTTTATGCTCTTTAGATCTGCTGGAAAGTATTCAGGAGACAGAGAGAGGGGACCACATCCGGGCTAAACACCCATATTGAAAGGCTCCATAGCCAGACGGTGAGGCGGCAGGAGGACTCGGGCATGGCCATGGATCTGGAGCATCAGTGCCAGAAGAAGGAGGGGGAAGGCAACCCAAAAGCGATGCCATGTAAGCCCTTCCCCCTCCTCCAGCCCTGATGTGGAGTCCCCCGGGCCCCAGGAGTCTACTGTGGCAACGGCCTTTTGGGCCGAAGTGGAGAGGCCTGGCTTCCAGATGATACTGGGTGTATGTTGCATGGAGAACCACCTGGTGGAAAAGCTCCAAGCTCTGGAAGTGGAGAAGAAGCATTTGGAGGTGTACTCCTAGTAAGTCTCTGCCGAGACGGAGAGGCTGGAACTCTAACGGTTTCCAGGTGGCATGCAGACATGGAAGGGGCCGTGGAGTTTGCCTTGGTCCATGGCTATGAAATGGCAAAGCACAGGGTGGCCACCCCTCAGTTCTGTGCTGTGCCCTGCCACCTATTGCCTTTCCCCCAAGTTCCAGGGGACAGGCCCAAAGACTAATAGTTTCCTTTCTAAGTTTCTTTCAGTGTTTGGCTTTGGTTTTATAATGTTGTTGTTGTTGTTGTTGCTGCTGTTGTTGTTTAAATAGTTTTAATAAAAGTTGTTATATTTGCTGTTATGAGCTTCGTTTGACCTGTCCAGTCTTTTATCCCTATGTGCTGAAGTTCTGGCTGGCAGGTGGCAGAATCTCATACACCTTGTCCATCCCTACCAGCAGCATCTGACTGGCTCCACATGTAGCATAGTTAAGGTATTAACCCAAAGATGTGCCAGGCAGCAGCAGGGTCTCAACAAGCAGATAGTCCCCAAGGAGGGACAGGGCTTGTGTCTGTGTGGGTGTGCCAGAGAGAAAGAGAGACAGGCTCGTTGGCAGTGGACAGCAGGCGGCGGGAACTGGTGGTCGGAGGGACTTTATTTCCAGCAGGTTCAGTGGGCATCCACGGGTGGGTGCGGAGGAGTAGGCTTTTTTTTTGGGGGGGACGCTGGTATGTGGGCACCAGGCTTCTGGATGCAGTGGAATGGAATGCATCCCCCAGTGACTGGAATGATGGTCCCAGAATCTCGTTGATGGTTCCTGGGACGGGCGGGTATGATTGATTCAGGTACAATGGAATGACAGCCAAAGTGAGTTTAATAATAATTATGTACCTAGAATTAGTGCATGGTTGGACACACTTCATTCATTCAAGCGATAGGTGGTAGCAGCAGGTACAGGAACACACACAGGCAGGCAGGCAGGCACATAATATGTTGTGTTATATTGATATATTCCATCTCATTCTGGTAGGTTTGCTGCCGGATGTGGGAAATAGGCATCGATCGGGCGCATGAGCACAGATGGGAGTTCTTCCTGGTTCTGGCAGGTGACAGCTTAAGATGGATACACTTACCTCTCCCACGCCACACACACACAGACACACACACATCTCTCTCATTCTAACAGGGAGCCTCTCTTTCTTTCTTTCTCTCTCTCTCTCTCTGGCCATATAGTGCATGTGACAGCATGGGTGGGATTGTGTCTGTATCTCCTTCTAGCAGTGAGGAGGGGAGACTTTCTCTCTCTCTCTTATTTCTCTCTCTCCATGAACAGCAAGTTGCATAAAGAAAAGGTGGAATGACAGCACCCCGTGAGTGGAATGACAGGGCACAAGAACCCTGAGGGTGGGTCCTGGGCTGGGGATAGAGTGGCAGCTTCTAGATATTGTACACGGTCCTCCCTGCCAGTAACCTAGGCCCCACAATCCTGATGGCTGGTCCTGGGACTGGAGTGGCTGTTTCTTGATGCCGTGGCACAGACATCATATAGGCCTACCTGGGAGCCATTGGCACTAGCATTACCAGACATTGGTAGCCAGGGTACAAAAACCTTGGCACAGACTGCATATAGGCCTGGGGGCCATTGGCACTAGCATCAACAGACACTGGTTGCCAGGGTACAGAACCCTTGGCACAGAAGGCATATAGGCCTTGGGGCAATTGGCAGCAGCAGACAGTGGGTTACCCGGGTACAGAACCCTTGGAACAGACAGCATATAGGTCTGGGGGCCCTTGGCAGCAGCAGCAGACATTGGTTGCCAGTGAAGGCAGGCAGGTGGCGTGGCATGAACGGCAGTCAGGAAGACTGAGGCAGAGTTCAAGATTTGTACATGGGCGGGCGGGCAGACAGGCAGGAAGTGTGGCATGAGAGGCAGTAGGGCAGTCAGGCTGGGACATTGGCAACAGGGTACTCAGATAGGCTACCAAACACTGTGCAGCATGACAGAGCGAAAGTCAGTCAGTGTCATATAGGCGGGCTGTGATCGTGTAGCCATAGGCCGGCTGGCAGGCTTACAGTTTGTTTCCCAATGTCACCAGTCAGTCAGATAAGGAGACCAAGGCCATCTAGTATGAGAGGGAGAGAGAGAGAGAGAGAGAGAGAGAGACAGACAGACAGACAGACAGACAGAGAAAGAGAGAGAGGGGGGGGAGGGCGGGTGCCAGGCATTGGGAGGGAGGGACAGCACCTCAGCAGCCCAGAAGCAGTAGCCCTAGCCCAGATTGAGGAGGAGGAGGAGCCCCGTCCTGACTTCCCCTGGTATGGGATGGCGTGTGCCACTGCACCATCACTCCTTGTCCAGTGGCAGCTTGGGGATTTCAAGCAGTGGAAAGTTGGCCTTCAAGAAGAGCAACTGCTCCACCAACGTGGCCCCCAGTCTCAGGCGGTGCGGGGAGCAAATGTCCCCCACCACAGAGAACACACGCTCACTGGGGACACTGGTTGGTGGGCAGGACAGGATACTCTTGGCTACTTTCGACAGGGCTGGCCACATGTTGGCCTTGCTGGCTCAGTAGGCCAAGGGATCGCTGCTGTGATAAATGCATGGCTCCTCCTCCAAGTAAGTCTCCACTGCTTCTAGGCACCATCACACTCCCTCTGGTAGCTCCGGGTGGGCACCACCTGCCCCACTGCCCTCAGCCATGCTGCTTGCCCTTTTCTGCTGGGCCCCATGCTCCCCAGAGTGACCTGCACAGACGAGGAGCTGCCAGCAGTAGGGTTCCTGCTTCTGCTTCTGCTACTGCTGCTGCTGCTGCTGCTGCTCATCCTGCTTCTGGTGCTGCTGCTACCACTTCAGCTGGGGTCAGGGATAGACCCAGATGGCTGGAAGAGGTCGCTGCTCCCACTCCCACCATCCAGAGGAGCATCCTGCTGCATAATCCACTCTGCCTGCTGGACCTTCTGCACCAGTGAACCCTTCCAGAGGCCATATACTGCTCTCTTGCGTGCCATGGTGCCCTGGATCCTGGGGTCCAGCATGGTTGCCAGGACATATTCCTCCCAGCGCTGGAGCTCGTCAAAGCGTGCACTCAGCCCCACCTTCAGCAGCAGCGCCAGGTCAAGCGCCTCATTGGACATCTTCCTGCCAGGCCACAATCCCGGCCCCTGAGAATCTCGTCCAGGCACCTGTGGAGACTATGGACCAGAGGGATCTCCTGGCTGAGGGTGGTGGTGGAGCTGTTCGTGGTCTCCATCATGGCCAGGAACGGTCTCAGGGCGAAGACTGTGTGAGCGAGAATCTCCCATTCCTCTGTTGTACCCTGGAGGTGCCTTATGTCTGTTTCCATTTCCCCCCTGATGCAGGGCACTTTCTGCTCAAGAAGCCACTCAAGCATCAGGAAGGTGGAATTCCACCTGGTGGAGACATCTTGGACTAGCTGGTGCACTGGGGACCCTTGCTCAGCCTGCTTCTTCCAGAGGAGCTCACTGCCCTTCACGCTCCTGTTGAAGAACCCCGCCAGCTTCCTCCCACAGTCGACTAGGGAGCTAAGGGTGCCTCGCCCAATCCCCTTATCCCCCAAGCCTAGAGCATTGTTGACCACAAGATGGAGGGTGTGTGCAGCGCAAGGGATGCTTCTGAAGCCCCCGTCATGGACTGCCTTCAGTATATTGACCACATTGTCCGTGACCACACACCCCTTTGTGAAGGCTGCACCTAGTGTGACCCACTCCCTCACTATGGTGGACAGGGCTGCCTCGAGGTTCCTTGAGGTGTGGGAGATGTCCATTACTTGTGCCTGAAGCAGGGCCCACCTATACCTTGCTTCAGGATGCCTCTTGCCACTGCCAAGCGCTGCCTCTGGGCCCTGCCACCAGTGTGCAGTCACTGCCAGGTAGGCATGCTTGGTGTTCCTGGAGGACCACAGGTCAGTGGTGAAGTGGACAATGGCCCCCTCACCCGCTCCTTCAGAGCCCTGTACAGCTGTGGCACCACAGTTCGACTTAGGGTGGAGCAGGAAGGCAGCTTTAACTGGGGGGCCAGGAATCCAATCAGCCGCTGGAAGCCCTTGTCCTCTACAATTGAGAAGGGCTGCCCATCCAGCGCAATCATCTCAGCCAACAGGCGCTTGGCTTTCTTTTGAAAGAATTCACACCACCGTCCAAAACCCGATGGCCTTGGCAGCTGCCCCCACCCCAGGTCCTCCATAGTGGACTGACACTGCTGGCGAGGCTCCTGCTGCTGTTCTGTCCACATACTGCTCCTGCTGCTAGAGGCATCAGAAGTTGGTGTAGGATGCTTGCCCGCTGAAGGAGGTAGGCAACTGACCACTGCAGTTGGGAACCCACTGACATCCACTTCCCCAGCCTTCCCACTTAGCATCAGAGCACTGTGCCAAGACTTCAGGTGCCTCACCATTGCATTTGTCCCAAGGCTGGCATGCACATGCCCATCATTCACCAGCTTATTGCACAAATTGCACTCCACCTGTCTGGGATCATCTGCCTGCACCTGTTTAAAATCATCCCAGACTGAGGAGTTTTTTTCCCCTCCTGACTTCTGGCCCTCCCCGGGTGACACACTGCTGCCAGTGCTGGTGGGAGGGGGAGAACCTGGTGGCACTGGTGACGTAGCTCTGGGAGGAGGTTCAGCCATTGCTTCATCTACAGACATCTCCTCTGCAGCAGTAGTGTCTGCCTCTGACTCACTGTCCGCGATCACAGTGATGTCCCATGAAGGGGAGTACTGGGACACTGAGGCTAGACTGCCTGTGCCCTCCATGCTGCTGGCACTCTCCCTCTGCCCCCCTCTATAGCTGCTAGTATTGCTACTGCTGATGCTGCTGCTACTAGTATGCCTACTGCCATTGCCCGGGGATCAGGCCCTGCCTCTAGCAGCCAGGGTGGGATCCAGCAGCTCTGGACAGCTGAGGATTGCCTTGACAGTGGGGAACATTAGTGGACCTGTTAGAACATCAGAAGCAGCAGCACCTGCTCCAGTACCAGCAGCAGCAGCAGAGACAGACGCATTCTCAAGTCCTGCAGGCCTTCCAGTGCCCTGCATGTCAGTGGAGGAGGGCACTGCCAGGAGGCAATGCTGAGCTGCTAAATCCTGTTGCCCTAAAGCAGGAGTTTGGGGTGTGGTGATATGCTCAGACTACTGCTGCTGCCTGCTGCCACTCCCCTGGTACAACCCCTTCCACCTCTGAAACATGCCCCATTGCCTCCCCTACGGGCAGCAGACCGGCCTCTCCTTCCCTTCTTCATTTCTCCCTCCAAAATAATGATTTTATATTGGGTTTTTTAAATTGTTTTAATTTTTTAATTTAATTTTTTAAAATTGTATTTTTTTATATAGATTCAGTGTGTGTGTGTGTGTGTGTGTGTGTGTGTGTGTGTGTGTGTGTACATATATATTTTAGAGATTTAGTGTTTGTAGAAGTAGGCCTTTGTTTGTACTTATTAGATAGATAATCCATTTTTCATAGCATTTAGACTAGTCATAGCAGTTAGATTCAGTGTGTGTGTGTGTGTGTGTGTGTGTGTGTGTGTGTGTGTGTGTATGTATATACACACACACACACGCACACACTGAATCTAACTTGTACTTATTAGATAGATAATCCATTTTTCATAGCATTTAGAATAGTCATAGCAGTTAGATTGTGTGTGTGTGTGTGTGTGTGTATATATATATATATATATATATATATATATATATACACACACACACACACACACAGAATCTAACTGCTATGACTATTCTAAATGCTATGAAAAATGGATTATCTATCTAATAAGTACAAGTTAGATTCAGTGTGTGCGTGTGTGTGTGTGTATATACATACACACACACACACACACACACACACACACACACACACACACACTGAATCTAACTGCTATGACTAGTCTAAATGCTATGAAAAATGGATTATCTATCTAATAAGTACAAACAAAGGCCTACTTCTACAAACACTAAATCTCTAAAATATATATGTACACACACACACACACACACACACACACACACACACACACACACACTGAATCTATATAAAAAATACAATTAAAAAAAATTAAATAAAAAAATAAAAACAATTTTAAAAACCCAATATAAAATCATTATTTTGGAGGGAGAAATGGAGAAGGGAAGGAGAGGCCGGTCTGCTGCCCATAGGGGAGGCAATGGGGCATGTTTCAGAGGTGGAAGGGGTCGTACCAGGGGAGTGGCAGCAGGCAGCAGCAGTAGCCTGAGCACATCACCACGCCCCAAACTCCTGCTTTAGGGCAACAGGATTTAGCAGCTCAGCAGCGCCTCCTGGCAGTGCCCTCCTCCACTGACACGCAGGGTACTGGAAGGCCTGCAGGACTTGAGAATGCGTCTGTCTCTGCTGCTGCTGCTGGTACTGGAGCAGGTGCTGCTGCTTCTGATGTATATATATATATACACACACACACTGAATCTAACTGCTATAACTATTCTAAATTCTATGAAAAATGGATTATCTATCTAATAAGTACAAACAAAGGCCTACTTCTAAAAAACACTAAATCTCTAAAAATTCTATCTATCTATCTATCTATCTATCTATCTATCTATCTATCTATCTATCTATATATATATATATTGAATGGGGGGAAACACAAAGAACACAGAGAGGCATACAAAACTGAAATGAAACCTAAATCAATCTAATGCTACTCAAAATGAATAAAAAACAGGGGAAGGGAATGAGGGGTAGAATATATATAGAGGGAGAGGGAAATGATTCAATGAAGGGGGGAGGGAGGGAGGCAGGAAGATTGAACACAGGGAACACAAGGAGGGGTAAAAACAAAAAAATAACACCTAAATCTAGCTAATCTAAGCTAAATAAATGATAATATGGAGGTAGATGGGTTGGATGGGTGAAATAGGAGAAGGATTGCAATGGATTGAGGAGAATAAAACTGCTGGGAGAAGGGAGTCTTCTGAAATGCCTGCTGTTCAGGAAAAGTGACTAGTTCAGAAGGTGTTGGTAGAGGGGAGGGCAATGAGTTTTGTTACTTGCTGCACCCTCCTCAATGCAAGCCCCATTGGCTCCATTCAGCCTAGCCCGTGGCCAATCACAGACTGCGAAGCCAGTGGTCTGAGGATAAAAGGGATGGTGATTGGGCAGGCTGGCTCCAAGCGTCTCCACCCCTGGTCCCTGGAAGTCTGCTTCTCAGCTGATTCCCCCTCCCTGTCACGTTTTGCCTTCCAGTGACATGGTTTTTCCACCTGAACTCATCCAAACTCAATCCAAACTAACTGAACTGTTCTGTCATTTCGGAATTTGGAATCAGGTTCAGTTCGGTGGGTTTACGTTCAGGTTTGGGTTTGGGTCCGGGATTGGGTTCGGTCATCTGAACAGGCCGAGTTCGGGCTGAATTCTGAACTTCCGAATCACGTTCGTCCATCCCTTATCTACAATGAGATGATTCTGCCACCTGCCAGGAGCAGCACAGAGGGATAAAAGAATGGAGGGGTCAAACATAGCTGGTAATAACAAATGTACCTTTTATAACAATTTTTTAAACATTACAACTTTTTTTTTAAACAAACATATAAAAAAAAAGGAAAATAAATTATGGGTTTGTGGGCCTGTCCCCCAGAACGTGGGGGAAAGGAGACAGTGGTGCGTGGGACCAAGGGGTGGGCACCTCCCCCACCGGAAACCCATTACACTGGGCAAAGTCCAGGGCCACCTCATTGGATGCCTTCCAGCTTATGAGGGCCTGGCGGAACAGTTCAAGGCCATCCTTCCCAGTATGGAGGTACTCCCGGAACGCCTCCACCTGGTGCTCCCTCACTTGGAGCTCCTCAAACCACTCCACCAGCCTGTCCTCCATATTTCGGGCGTGGACCCTGAGCCTGTACTTATACTTTTTGATGGGACTCTCAAGTTTGACATGAAATGTCCTCACCTTGTGGCTCTCCTCATGAGGGGCTGGAGACTCTGCAGCAGAGCTGGAGGGGGAAGGGTTGTAATGGCAGAACTTCTGCCTTGCCTTCCCCCGTTGCATCGGGAGATGCTCCTCCATGCTGGAGTTCCTGTGCCCTGAGTGAGACACATCCCGCCGTGCCACCTCCATGAGGTGGACGTTCTCAAGATGGGCTATTAGCCCCTATGTGGTCCCCTGTAACCCCCATTCTTATATTTTTGTCGCAGATCTAAAGAACATAAAAAGATAGGAACAAAAGTTCCATACTGTGTCAGACCAATGATCTATCAAGCCCTGCCTGCATTCTGTCTCCCTCTCCACAAGTGGGTGGGTGACCAATCTCTCTCTCTGAAGAGCACTTCATAACAGGTCATAGGGAAATCCATTTCCTGCTGTTCCAGCCCTTGTGACTTACCTTGCATTGGGCAAATCTGCTTTTTGGCCTATCGAAGTACCATCAGACTGCGGACCTCATCAGCCGGGTTTCTGGAGGCAGCTCCGACCTCCACCAGAATGGTGTCCTGGGCCTGGCACCAGCAGCAGTATCATCACCCTATCTGAAACAGAAACACATAAACAACACCTAAATAATATATTATCATGCATTTATGGTGATGCTGTAGTAATTCCAAGAGCAATGTGTAGTCCTTGGAAGAGCCCTCCCACCCTCTCAGACCCCCAAATCAGACACGTGCAAATCCTTCCCTCCTTTGGGTGCTAGGGATGGCAATTAGAAATCCTGGATGGCACATGTCTGGGTGGGTACTGCAGTTAATCCCTGGCTTCTGGAAGAGCCACACACACACCCTCTCTCTCTGTGGCAGACCCCTAAATCAGATACATGCAAATCCTACTCATCCACTGCCATCCGGCACTGGTGCCCACTGTTTGTGCCTGAATGCCCACCCACCCACATGCACTCCAATAAACAGAAATACATTTTACAAACCTGGCAGCAGAGACACCTTCTGTGCCCTCTTCCTCCTCTGGTGAGAAGCCGACCTCCACCACCTCTGATGGTCCAGGCTGGACCTCTTCCTCCTCCACCTTCACCTTCCTCAGCTTCATTTTTGTTTTTCCCTCCATTTCCAAACAAGCAAAAACAACCACACACACAGCCAAACCAAACACACAGCCAAAGCACACACAGACAGCCAAACGAAACCAACCACCCCAACCAAACACACACGCACACACTCGAACTACCATTCGTTTCCTGTTTCCGTGTACTGGCACAATCACGGGACCAAACAATACCAATACCAATACCGATAGCCAACTCCACCAAATGATCAGCCGAACCTAATGACGAACTGAATGACCGAATCCGAACTCGGTTCCCGGACTGAATGGCCAAACCCGAACTCGGTTCCTGAACCGAATGGCTGAACAACCGAACAACCGAACCGCATTCTGTTCGCACAACCCTAATTCTAAGAGGGTTCCACCCCCTCCGGGTGGTGGTGGTGGTGAGAGGTCAACAAATGTGCTGTCTGCTGGGCAGTCTGACTTTTGGTGGGAAGGATCTACTTTGCACCCTATTTTGTTGATGTTCTCTCTGGCTGCATCCAGATGCCGGGGGCATGGGGTGTTTGCATGCCATACTTTAAAAACAATTCCTATTCCAGTTTCTGTTCCAGGGGGCACAGTTCTTGCTGGCTACTGCTGCTTGGTTGACTTGCCTTGGCTTGGCAGTCAGACAGAAGCACCATGGTAATCCAGATGGCTCTCTGCCTGGCTCCTATCCCTGGTTCAGTGCCACACCATCCAATAGGCATGGGTGAACAGAATGGAGTTCGGAAATTCAGTTCAGTTCTGTTCAGTTTGAAATTCAAGTTCGGAAATTTGGTTCATTTCAGTTCAGTTTGAAATTCGAGTTCGGTTCGGAAGTTTGGTTCAGTCGACCGAACAGACCGAGTTCGGTCAAATTCCGAACTTCCGAACCAAGTCCGGCCATTCAAAACCAGTTTTTTTGTTGTGTGTTGCCACTAGGGATTGGCGAACAGAAAGGAATTTGGAAATCTGGTTCAGTTCGGTTCGGTTTGAAATTCAAGTTTGGTTTGGAAGTTCAGTTCGGTCAACCAAACAGACCGAGTTCATTCCGAACTCCGAACCTCCGAATCGCGTTCGCCCATACCTACCATCCAATCCTCTATGCCAAGAGTGTGCCCTGGAGGGGGGTTGAGGGGTGTGAAAAAGGTACTGTCTGCTGGGCTGACTGGCTTTTGGTGGAAAGGGTCTGCATTGTATTCTGTGTTGTTCATGCAAGTTGTCTTTTCTTTAACAAGTGTCTCTCTGGCTACCTCTGGGTAGCATGCCAGTTTTTTGTTGTTGTTTTTTAAATTGGGTGCTGGCAGGCCATTTCTTGCTTGCTGGGCTGCTTGGTTTGCTCAGCTTGGCAGTCAGACAGCAGCACCATGATGATCCAGAGGTCTTCCGCTCCCCCCCCCCGGGGGGCAGGGCAGGGAGAAGGTTGTGAATTTTTGTCTTCTTGAGAAAATGTCCTCCTCTTGCTAGTCTGTTTTTGTGTGCACTGCTTAGCTGACAATATAATGATTTATTTTAAAAGTGGGTACCCTCACTGCTGCTGGTGGGCCATGCTGTGGCTATACAGTACACACTACGATGTTGCAGTGGAAGCACAGAGCAGCAGTTTGGGCCATTCTCTGAGCCTTGGAAAGTGGTCCCACACTGCAGACCTCTGTGTCTGCTGGTGCCACCACCAGGGCCTCACAAGTCAAGGCCTTGCCTCTGCCTCCTCCACCACCTGGACCTTTGCCTCAGAATCAGAAGACTCCTCCACTGGCCTGACCTCCTGCTCTGACATGCTGCCTGCTAGTGAAACCCTAATGAGATAATAGCTTACACATATAACTCTATATGATGATATTATAATTTATATTTCTAAACTATAACTATATGATATCCTAACTAGACGTCTGGGCTGCATGTGTTGTTGTGCACCCTGATTAGCTAGGCAATTAAGGGTGGAGGGAGAATGGGGTGGATGTGTTGTTGTTCACATTCTGCACACCCTGATTAGCTAGGCAATTAAGGGTGGAGGGAGAATGGGGTGGATGTGTTGTTGTTCACATTCTGCACACCCTGATTAGCTAGGCAATTAAGGTTGCAGCTGCTGCATATGGCAACATGTGCTGAGGGGTCAATTTGGCATCAAAGATTTCTGAGTTTCTGAAGTTCTGCTGTTCTGAAGTTTCTGAAGTCCCAAAGTTTTGGGGGATTTCTGATGACTGGCACTTCGCTGGCAAAGCCCCTAAGCTTCGCTGCTGATGCAGAAGTGCTGCCGGGAACCTGGCCCAGAACTTCGGAACTTTGAAATTCTGTCTGAGTACCCAGAACCACTATTTGGTTAAGCTCTACCTGAAATGTGGGGGAAAAAATAACAGAATAATGAAATGGGGTGGTGGGATCTGCGCATGCATCAAAGTGGCTAGCTGGTATTCGTCTAAATTCTGTTCCCACTAGCTCTGAAATTGACCGGTACAGTGAAAAAATAGAGAAAAAAACCCCCTGAGACCTATAAGAATGGCAGGGAAAAACAAAAACAAGCAAAGATTGTCACAGAGCAATGGGCTGGAGCACTTCTGTCAAAAGAAAATCAGCGAGGGGCCCAGAAGCACAGAGAGCGGGAACAGCAGCTTGCAAATGGCAGTGACAGAGCGCGAGACAGAAAAGGAGCAGATCTCAATGGATTCAGAGCAGGAGGAGGGTAAGCAGAAATCCATATATAAAGTGCTGGTGGGGATGAAGAAAGAGCTTAAATTGGAGATGAGAAAGATTAAGCTCTATGTAGATGAGGGGAACAGAAAAATGGAGCAGTTTGCCAGGAGGATAGAGGTGGCTGAGGGCAGGATTTCCTCCCTCGAAGATCAATCCAGCACAGTGCTGGAAGAGTTAGGAAGCTTAAAAGGGGAGAATGTCTTCCTCCAAGAGAAGTGCGAGTGTCACGGGGGTAGGGGGCTGGAGAGGAAAGGAGGTATGGGAGAAAGGGGACTCCACACTCTCTCTTGGTACACAGATAAGACACCACACAGACAACCAGAGGCAACTATGCTTACAGCCAATACCTAGCTCGATAAGGCTAGGGTCCCTCAGGGTGTAAGGTGGGCTTTCCCTCAGAACTAGAAGGCAACCCTTTTCATCACAGGGACAAGGCGAGCAGTAGCTGTCTGCCTCGGAGAGACAAGACTCACAAACACAAATGGAGACCACCCACTCGGGAAAATACACAGGGTCCAGGACACCGTGCAGTTTCTGTGAGAGGGAGGAGGGGAGGGGAGAATGTTCCCAGGGGAGGAAGAGGTAAAAAGGGGAAATAGGGACAGGGAGGTAGGAGAGTGGGGGAATGGGCTTTTTTACTCAATGAAATGTGCTAGGAAGACTGGGGGAGGGAAACTGGAGGATAACAGGAATTAAGGAAACAGGTACCCCACACAATATAACATCTCTCACCGTTTATCCAGGACACACATAAATACAGAACCCTCTTCTACTCAGTCTCACGCAGTTTACTCAATCAGGAAGGGAAACACCAGGACCACTCACTCCTCCTATGCTCCAAAACGGACAATGAATCTCCAAGGCAAGGGGGTCAGTTTCTCAAGAATGATTACCGGCGGGGGAGTCAGGCCCCACCGGTACCTTTTATAGCCCTGCTTTCCCGATGCCGTGTGTGCTCAGGGCGGGGCCCAACTGCCCCGCCGCCACAGCTGATGCTGTTCTGGGGAATTAGGGGACGTGACCAGAAGTGCGCTCCCTTACGGCATGACCCCACCCCCTCATCTTCTCAGCGCCGCACCTGATCCCTCTGCTGGGCCTCTGAGGTGGGCCTGCCTCCGGGTCAGTTGGCCCGCTGTCCCGGAGCCCCCAGCCCGGGGAGGGTGCGTGCTGACAGCGAGGATTTAGGGAACAGGTCCCGTAGGGGCAATCTCAGAATTAATGAGGTGAAAGAAATGAATAGGGCAGAAAGATAGATGAGATGATGTGGGAAGTGCTGAAAGAAAACTTTCCAGAGGATACCAACATTCATAATGCTGAAATTGTCAGGGCTCAAAGAATTGGGCGCCCAAGAAAAGGAGATAATGACTGGCCACATACTATTATAGTAAAGTTTGCCAAATATCAATTGAAAGAAGAAATTCTAAAGAAAGCCAAGCTCAAAAGGAATTTAACATACAAGCAGCAGGCTGTAAAAATATTCCCTGAATATGCAGCAGAGTTCATCAAGAAAAGGCTAAAGTGGAACAAGTATTTTGGAACTCTGGTGGAAAGAAGCCTGAAATCACAGTTAATATTCCCAGCTAAAATGATGATTCTGTACAGAGGAAACAGGAAGATCTTTGAGAGTACAGAGGATTGGAGGCTTTTCTGCTGACCATCCCTGCAGTGCCTAGAGGGCAGGCAGAGGCATAAGAGTAAGAGGGGCCCCTAAGTCAAACACCATGGAATGCTTACTGGAGAGGGAAGGTAATGAGGCGGAGAAGGATTCACAGAATATACTGATGGACAGTAAGCAGTGCAGGACATTTGAATATCACTTGGGAGGACCAAAAAAAAGATAGTTTTTTTTTGTTAACCGCTTTTAAAAAAAATGCATTATGACAGAAGATGGCATAGGGAACCCTATGCAAAGAGCTGGGGGGAGAGAAACGGCGGGGGTGGGGGGAGACACCTGGAGGTGTTTCATTTCAGGCGTTAAGGTATTCCAGTAAATCCTCTAAGGATGGATAGAAAGGTAGTGCCTGGTCAAACATTAAGGTGGCAGGCAAAAAGAGCGGGGGCGGGGGGAGGGAGGGACAAGGGTGGCGAAGGGGTATGTTAGTCTTAGGGGATAAGGTAAAGCAGCAGAGGTACATACAAATGAAAGGGAAGCAGGGGAATGATCTAAAGAGAAAAATTCTCAAGAGGAACGTCAGAGGCTTAGCAGAGGCTCAACAGGTTAGGCTCAAGGTAAATGGAGCATCTAGGAAGGATCTCAGAAGGCAGATTAAAAGGTATAGATATAACAACTGCAGAGACATAAACAAACTAAAAAGGTGTAATGGGAGAACTTAAAACTATTACTGTCAATGTAAGGGAGCTAAACTCCCCGCAAAAAAGGAAAAGAGTTAGGAATATGTTAGAAGAGCAGAGTGCAGAAGTTTTCTTTTTACAGGAGACACATCTACTGGACAGGGATGTGAAAAGGTTTGCAAATGCAAAGATGGGTGAAATATATTCCTCCTACTGCAAATCAAAAAAGGCAGGAGTTATGATTGGTTTTTGAAGAGGGAAATCCTTTATTCCAGAAAAAGCCATCAAAGACAGTCTGGGCAGATTTCTACGTATTATTGGGATTCTGGAAGGGAACCTGGTAACATTGGTAAATCTCTCAGCCAAATACAATAGTTACACACGAATAGACTTTGTATTAACAGATAGGACTGGAGCATACAGATGTCAAAAGTGCCTCATCATTCCAACAGTTCTATCAGACCATAATGCAGTGGCTACTATTTTTAGAGAGATAGGAACAGAAGGGACCAGGAAAGGTAATTGGCATTTGGATAGAAACATTCTTAATAATGGGGCAAATATTAAACAGACAAGGGAAGACTTAGAGCAGTATTTTGAGTTAAATAAAGGTTCAGTTACATCCCCAGAAACCCTCTAGGAAGCTGGGAAAGCAGTCATCAGGGGAAAAATAATTGTACTACAAGCAAAAAAAGTAAAGGAAAGTAGGAATTTAGTAAAGGAAACATATGCAAAGCTGAAGAAATTAGAAGCACAAAATAAAATAGCACCTTCCCTCTTCTTAAAAAATGAGATAATAAAGAATAGAGAAATCATTAACAACACAGAACTAGAGAATATAAAAAAATCAACTTCAGAAAATTAATTGTCATTTTTATGAGACTAATAATAAGGCAGGAAGGACTTTGGCCAGGCTAGTAAAAAACAAACAAAGGAAATTGTATATTCAAGTAATTCAAAATATAAAAGGCAAAAGGGGAATAGACAACGCACACATACAGGATGCCTTCATGGAATTTTATAAGGGAATTTACATCTCCCAAAAACCAGAAAGGGCAAAAATCTCTTCCTTCTTAAGGAACATTCAACTGCCTAAATTGAGTGAAACCCAAGGTTGCTTTCTTAATGCATTAATTTCAGAGCAAGAAGTAAAAAAGGCGATATTAGCCTCTAAAAATAATAAGTCAGGAGGTCCTGACGAATTCCCTAATGAGTTCTATAAGGTTTTCTCAGCGACAATTACACCTTATCTCACAGAAGTCTTTAACAATATTTTGGACGAAAACAAAATGCCACAAGAATTCTACAAAGCAATGATCACCTTAATCCACAAGCCAGGTAGACAGGCAGAACAGTGCAGTAGCTACTGGCCTATTTCTTTACTTAACACAGATTTCAAATTACTTTCAAAAATACTTGCCACCAGATCGAGAGCGATAATTAGCGAGCTAAGTCATATAAGCCAGTCGGGATTCATACCTGACAGGCAAGGTAAAGATTATATTAGGAAGACCATTGATATTATTTATGAAATACAGAATCAGAAAATTCCGGCTATGGTTATATCTGCCGATGCAGAGAAGGCCTTTGATTTTGTAGAACTGAATTGTCTTTTTTTGGTATAAGAAGTAATGGGCTTTGACGGTAATTTTTTTAATTGGCTAAGAGCGAACTACAAGCGCCCGCAATCAAGTTTAATGATAAACGGCAACCTGTCAGAGTATTTTCAGATTCAGAGGGGTACTAGACAAGGATGCGCATTGTCACCTCTGATCTTTAATTTACTTTTGGAAGTCCTTGCGTGCGCTATTAGACAAAATAGTAAAATTGAAGGTATCCAAATAGGAAAACATACAAACAAGCTATCACTGTATGCAGATGACTTGCTTTTATATATAGAAAAACCTGAGAAGTCACTCCCAGAACTTCTCAGGGTAATATATCAGTTTGGTGAGATTTCAGGATACACGATTAATAAAGAAAAATCTTTTCTTTTGACTTTTGGACATAATAAAGAACAGGAGGAGGAATTTGAAAAGATGTCACCCTTTCCTATTGCGAAAGAAGGTATTAAATACTTGGGAGCTACCATCACAAAAAAATTAAAGGATCTCTATGCAGCCAACTTCAACCCCTTGATTTTTAAACTGAGGGAGGAGGTCAAACCATGGCAGAATTTATTTGTGTCCTGGCTAGGAAAAATCAATCTATATAAAATGATAATACTTCTAAAGATACTGTGTAGATTTATGACACTGCCTATCCATATACTGAACTCCTTCTATAAGATGAATGACTTATTGGTGAAGGAAATAGTGTGCAAGGGTAAAAAGCCAAGGATAAAAAAACTAACATTATCACGTACACAAGAGAAAGGAGGGATTAACTTTCCAGATCTAAAACTTTACCATATGGCGGCATCCTTGAGTGCATTACTGGAATGGTACAAAGAGACGCATGCCCCAGAATGGGTAGGTTTGGAGAAGGAAATTCATCAAGTAGTCTCCCTAAAAGACCTTATAGTAGATTAGGGTCACATAGGAGGCATTCACAGTAGAGAACATCCCTTTTTGGGCACACTCAAAAGATACTGGTCCAAAATGCAAGCAAAAATGAGAATTGCAGGAGGTCTTTCCCCGTACACGTTAGTAGACTCAGTACAGGCCAGAGAGCAAAATCTGGCCCCTAATCTAAGAAAGAGGTTAAAAGAAAAGGGCATCTTGAGAATGCAGCAGCTGTATTCAGGAGGGAGGTTTTTGCTTCACCAAAGGATGGAGGAAATACTCCAAGAGAAAATAGATCCCTTTCAATACTTGCAGTTGCGGCACATGGGTGCGCGCCTAAAAAAAAGAGAGAGCTTTGACAGAGAGCCTTTCAAATTAGAAAAAAATACTATTCATGCAAAACAAGACTGCTGCAGGATATGGAGGATATACAAAGAACTTAGGAGTATATTGTACAAAGACTCAGCAGCATACATAGATAAATGGAGCAAGGACCTAAAAATCAAAATAGGAGAAAAAGATAGGCAAAAGATCTGGCAATATATGAACATGTAATCATACTCACTAGAGGTAAAGGTAATTCAGATTAAATTAGTTACAAGTGTCAGGGCTTTTGCCGCCCTGACACTGCAACGCCGGCTGCGTACTGTTGCTGGGCAACAGCGCAAGGCTGGGACGGTTGGGGGTTGTCGGGGCCGTTGCGGGAGGGGGCGTGTCCTCCATTACAGCCGGAGACGGCCAAGGGCTCCGCCCACACCCTCCGACGGCCAAGGAAACTCAAGATTGGGCGAGGGGGCGAGGGCCCTGCCCGGGACAGGTTAGAAGCAGAGATACAAAAGGTGCCGGCGGGGCCGACAGCCGCCGCCGGTAATCGCTCCTGAGAGGCTGGCCCTGATACCTTTGGTGCAATTCTTGTTATTGTTCTAAGTTGGAGAGTTTGCGTGGGTGAGTGCGTTCCTGTGTTCCCCCTTCCCCGAGAGATACTGCGAGAGAGTGAGAGTGTGAGTGAGGCTTAGCCTGTTAGCCCTGGTCTTTGTGAGCTTGAGTTGGTTCAGGTGTGGGGATTCCTTGGTGCTGTGATCCGCCTTCCCTCTTTCCTGTGGATTCCTTCCCCTACAAGTTTTACTCCTGCATGACAGCCCTATCCTCACAACACCCGCTCCCCTTCCCCCTTGTGTCAACCCCAGCCCACTCCCCCCCCCCAGACCTTATACTGTTCTCCTCCACATTCCCTTCTCACGGTGCCCTGGACCCCGGAGATTTCCCCGTGCAAGTGTTACCCTACTGTTGTATTGTCTGTTTCCCCTTGGGGCAATACCCCTCCTCTCCTCATCCCTATGATGATTTGGGTTGCCTTCTATCTCTGAGGGAAAGCCCACCCAATATCCTGAGGGACATTTTCTACCCCGATAGACCTTGCCAATCGAGGGAGGAGGGTGCCTCTTATTTGTTGTGGGGGGTTCGCTCCCCTACCTGTCCTCTGTGTCCCTTCTATTCTCATCCCTTTCCCCACACAGTCGTGACAACAAGATTTTATCTGACTCCGTCAAAGCTCAATTATGGTGCCTCTGGGGAGAGAAGCATGTGTTGGAAAGGTGTGGAGAAAGGGGGGACTATCAGCACTGCTGGTGGGGCTGAAGTAAGGTGCAAACTTTCTGGGGGAAGATATGGAAAATGGTGAATAAGGTAGCAGGGGAATTAGTCCCTTTCAAGCCAGAGACAGTGCTGTTGGACCTATATCCGGAGACAAAAAACACGCGGGCATATCAAAAGTCTTGCAAGATGATGTTCTTGGCAGCTCTTAATATCATTGCCAGACACTGGAAAGGAACAGAAGAGCTCTAAATCACAGAATGGACTAATAGACTCTGGCATATGTTCAGGATGGAAAAGATGCATTACATTCGGAAAGGTGAAGCTCGAAAGTTTAAAAAATATGGATGCCGATTATCAAGGCATTAGAAGGAAAGGAGCTGAAAGATGAAGAGTACAAGAACCTATTGGAACTCTGACATATTTAAAGAACCTGATCTTCCTAGTAATTAAAGACAGTTGTGCCTTTTTGTATTGCAAGGGTGGGGGTTATGCCCGGTTTGTGAGATGTATAATTGTATTATGAAAATTGCAATTATAAAATAAACATTAATAAAAAGGGGGGGGGGGAGGAAAAAAAGCATAATGAAATGGATACCTGACAAAGTGTAAAGCACTATCACTTATTACCCAAATCACCATTTCCACTTTGTCATTGTATTCAACATATTTACCCATTTTGGTGGTGCTCAATTCACCTGTAGTCTTTTTTGACAAGCTGAGCTGGCTGTGGGCAAGCATCTACACCTGGGAAGGAGGGTGGGGTGTGGGCTCCCTGGCCAAGGCCCTGGGAATCCTCCCCACCTGCAACCACTCTGCAACCACTCTGATGTCCCTCCCCCTTGCAGATAACCATCTCTTACAAAGGGGAGCTGCTCCTGAGGGTGTGTAAGGACTTGGAAGGAGGGTGGGGTGTGGGCTCCCTGGCCAAGGCCATGGGATTCCTTCCCACCTTCAACCACTCTGCAACCACTCTGCTGTCTCTCCTCCTTGCAGGTAACCATCTCTTACAAAGGGGAGCTGCACTTGAGGGCAGCGCCCTCTGAGCAGTGGCCGAAGGACGACATCAAAAGACCAATTGCCGTTGGCGGGCCATTAATGGGCGGAGGTGGCTACCAGGGACATTATACTTGCTCTGAAGTGTGCCCCTGTGTGCGTGGTGACAGAGGCTGGGATATAGCCTTTCCCCCCTCCCCTATGTGGGTGGGAGTGTGCGGTGTATGTGAACATATTGACAGACAGAGGAGTGGGGTGGGGTCCTGTGTGTACTGTGTGGGGAATTTTGACATTGGAGGGGTGCAATTTGGGGGGGTTGGGTGTGGTGTGGGGGTTGTTGACCTCCCTCTGGTGGCAGGAGAGGTAGGTCAGGGAGTGGTGTGGACGGGAACCCCTGGTGTGAGCAGGGGCGACCCTCCAGGGGGGAGGGTTGCCCGCTGGTGGCAGAGGCAGTTAGGGGAGTTTAGGGCGGGGTGTCCCTCTCGTCGACCTGTCAGGCAGCCTATGGAGGGTGCATGTCTAACGGGGTTCTCTGAGGAGAGGAGNGGCTGCGTACTGTTGCTGGGCAACAGCGCAAGGCTGGGACGGTTGGGGGTTGTCGGGGCCGTTGCGGGAGGGGGCGTGTCCTCCATTACAGCCGGAGACGGCCAAGGGCTCCGCCCACACCCTCCGACGGCCAAGGAAACTCAAGATTGGGCGAGGGGGCGAGGGCCCTGCCCGGGACAGGTTAGAAGCAGAGATACAAAAGGTGCCGGCGGGGCCGACAGCCGCCGCCGGTAATCGCTCCTGAGAGGCTGGCCCTGATACCTTTGGTGCAATTCTTGTTATTGTTCTAAGTTGGAGAGTTTGCGTGGGTGAGTGCGTTCCTGTGTTCCCCCTTCCCCGAGAGATACTGCGAGAGAGTGAGAGTGTGAGTGAGGCTTAGCCTGTTAGCCCTGGTCTTTGTGAGCTTGAGTTGGTTCAGGTGTGGGGATTCCTTGGTGCTGTGATCCGCCTTCCCTCTTTCCTGTGGATTCCTTCCCCTACAAGTTTTACTCCTGCATGACAGCCCTATCCTCACAACACCCGCTCCCCTTCCCCCTTGTGTCAACCCCAGCCCACTCCCCCCCCCCAGACCTTATACTGTTCTCCTCCACATTCCCTTCTCACGGTGCCCTGGACCCCGGAGATTTCCCCGTGCAAGTGTTACCCTACTGTTGTATTGTCTGATTCCCCTTGGGGCAATACCCCTCCTCTCCTCATCCCTATGATGATTTGGGTTGCCTTCTATCTCTGAGGGAAAGCCCACCCAATATCCTGAGGGACATTTTCTACCCCGATAGACCATGCCAATCGAGGGAGGAGGGTGCCTCTTATTTGTTGTGGGGGGTTCGCTCCCCTACCTGTCCTCTGTGTCCCTTCTATTCTCATCCCTTTCCCCACACAGTCGTGACAACAAGATTTTATCTGACTCCGTCAAAGCTCAATTATGGTGCCTCTGGGGAGAGAAGCATGTGTTGGAAAGGTGTGGAGAAAGGGGGGACTATCAGCACTGCTGGTGGGGCTGAAGTAAGGTGCAAACTTTCTGGGGGAAGATATGGAAAATGGTGAATAAGGTAGCAGGGGAATTAGTCCCTTTCAAGCCAGAGACAGTGCTGTTGGACCTATATCCGGAGACAAAAAACACGCGGGCATATCAAAAGTCTTGCAAGATGATGTTCTTGGCAGCTCTTAATATCATTGCCAGACACTGGAAAGGAACAGAAGAGCTCTAAATCACAGAATGGACTAATAGACTCTGGCATATGTTCAGGATGGAAAAGATGCATTACATTCGGAAAGGTGAAGCTCGAAAGTTTAAAAAATATGGATGCCGATTATCAAGGCATTAGAAGGAAAGGAGCTGAAAGATGAAGAGTACAAGAACCTATTGGAACTCTGACATATTTAAAGAACCTGATCTTCCTAGTAATTAAAGACAGTTGTGCCTTTTTGTATTGCAAGGGTGGGGGTTATGCCCGGTTTGTGAGATGTATAATTGTATTATGAAAATTGCAATTATAAAATAAACATTAATAAAAAGGGGGGGGGGAGGAAAAAAAGCATAATGAAATGGATACCTGACAAAGTGTAAAGCACTATCACTTATTACCCAAATCACCATTTCCACTTTGTCATTGTATTCAACATATTTACCCATTTTGGTGGTGCTCAATTCACCTGTAGTCTTTTTTGACAAGCTGAGCTGGCTGTGGGCAAGCATCTACACCTGGGAAGGAGGGTGGGGTGTGGGCTCCCTGGCCAAGGCCCTGGGAATCCTCCCCACCTGCAACCACTCTGCAACCACTCTGATGTCCCTCCCCCTTGCAGATAACCATCTCTTACAAAGGGGAGCTGCTCCTGAGGGTGTGTAAGGACTTGGAAGGAGGGTGGGGTGTGGGCTCCCTGGCCAAGGCCATGGGATTCCTTCCCACCTTCAACCACTCTGCAACCACTCTGCTGTCTCTCCTCCTTGCAGGTAACCATCTCTTACAAAGGGGAGCTGCCCTTGAGGGCAGCGCCCTCTGAGCAGTGGCCGAAGGACGACATCAAAAGACCAATTGCCGTTGGCGGGCCATTAATGGGCGGAGGTGGCTACCAGGGACATTATACTTGCTCTGAAGTGTGCCCCTGTGTGCGTGGTGACAGAGGCTGGGATATAGCCTTTCCCCCCTCCCCTATGTGGGTGGGAGTGTGCGGTGTATGTGAACATATTGACAGACAGAGGAGTGGGGTGGGGTCCTGTGTGTACTGTGTGGGGAATTTTGACATTGGAGGGGTGCAATTTGGGGGGGTTGGGTGTGGTGTGGGGGTTGTTGACCTCCCTCTGGTGGCAGGAGAGGTAGGTCAGGGAGTGGTGTGGACGGGAACCCCTGGTGTGAGCAGGGGCGACCCTCCAGGGGGGAGGGTTGCCCGCTGGTGGCAGAGGCAGTTAGGGGAGTTTAGGGCGGGGTGTCCCTCTCGTCGACCTGTCAGGCAGCCTATGGAGGGTGCATGTCTAACGGGGTTCTCTGAGGAGAGGAGGGGTTCTGCAGCTATCGGGGTTGTTACGGGTTGGGGGAAATATGGTCCCATGGGGAGGTGTGTTCCATCAGTGAGGAGGGAGTGGTGCCTTGTGCCCATTTCCCTCTCGACCCCCCACGCAGGTAGGTTGTGGGTGGAGGCCCAGGAGACCCCAGGCCTTGGTTTTGTGCTGCTGAATGCGAGGTCGGTTGTCAATAAGTCATCTACCATCCGGGAGTTAATCCCGGAGTGGGACGCCAACCTTGTGTGTATTACAGAAGCCTGGCTGGACAATTAATCGGGCCCTATCTTGGCCGATCTTGTTCCGGCTGGGTTCTCTGTGCAGCATCAGCCTCGACTGGAGGGACGGGTGTGTGTGTGTGTACTTATGGTTCTCAAGGATGCATTGTCTTTTAGGAGATATCCGGTGCAGGCTCCACCAAGTGTTGAGTGTCTCCATCTTGTGTTGAATTTGGCCGGGGACAGATTAGGGGTGATGCTGGTGTACCTTGCACAAAACTGCCCTGTGGCATCCCTACATGCTCTTGCTGATCTGGTGTCAGATGTGATCCTCCGGACCCCTAGATTGGTTGTCCTGGGGGACTTTAATATCCACACTGACACCGATCTTGGAGGAGCGAGGCATGAGTTCATGGCCTCCATGACAACCATGGTCCTGTCCCAAATCATCTGTGGCCCCACACATGAGGAGGGACATACACTGGATTTGGTTTTCTGCACTGGCCTTGAAGTGAGGGGTCAGTTAGTAGGAGTTTAGGGGGTAGAGCCTTTGTCATGGTCTGACCATTACCTCCTTAAGGCATGCATCCTGGCGCATGATAGCCCCTGGCAGGGTGTAGGACGTATTTGATCGGTCCGCCCCTGGAGACTTATGGAACCAGATCGGTTCCAGAATGCTCTGGGGGAGTTTCCCCTGGACCTTAACACCCACTCTGTCGATGATCTCATAGCCTTCTGGAACACCTTGTTGGCCGAGACCATTGACAGAGTGGCTCCCAGGCATCCGCTGCCCTACCGAGTCTCCTGCAGGTCTCCTTGGTTTACTGAGGGCCTGCGGTGTTTGAAGTGGGAGAGCAGGCGGTTAGAGTGATGGTGGCGCCGGACTCGTGACCAGTATGATCGATTGCAGCATAAGAGCAGTTTAAAGGCCTATGCTGTGGCGTTGCAGGCAGCAAAGAAGCAGTTCTTTGCTGCTCTTATTGCATCTGCAAAGTCACATCCAG
>QEPC01010573.1:242091-276977 GCA_003113815.1 Sphenodon punctatus | reverse complement strand
CCCCCACTTAGTTCCACCTAGTTAGTTCCCCCCACCCCTAGGTAGTTCCCACCCGTAGATAGTTCCCCCCACCCTTAGGTAGTTCCCCCCCTTAGCTAGTTCCTCCCACCCCATGTAGTTTCCCCCCTAGCTAGTTTACCCCACCCTAAGGTAGTTCACATTCCCAAGCCCGACCCACCCAGTTGCCCCCACTTAGTTCCACCTAGTTAGTTCCCCCCACCCCTAGGAAGTTCACCACCCTCTGTTAGTTCCCCCAGCCCCTTAGTTAGTTACTCCACTGTTAGATAGTTAAACCCACATAGTTAGTTTGGTTTCCCCAGTTGGTTATTTACTCCCCCCCCCCGTTCTCTCATGTTAGGTTACCACCCCACAGACACATCCACACCAGCACACCCACATCACACACCTCATCCTCTATTGCTGGTGGTCCTCTCTTCTTTTTAATGGCTGATATGAGTGTTTGAGGAATGAAGAGACCTACCAAGAGTGGGAGTTACTGAAGAGGCCAGCCTCTTCCTAGGCAGCCGACTCAATCTGGTGCAGAGACACCAGAGGTAGGGTCACCTGTGACCTTGACCTTCCACACACCAGCCTCAAGCACACCCAAGCTTATGGGCTCTGGACGTATTTGACGGCCCCAAAGAGGCTGGGATGTGGGGAAGGTGCTTTCTCCTCCCTGACACTGACTAGCGGTAAGAAGAAGGTGGCTCCTTCTTCCTCTGCTAGTGCAGTGGGCCATCTGCTGTCTACCTCCACTGCTGCTGCTGCTCCTTCTAGCACTCAGATCTCCATAGCACAGGTGGGCCCTGACCACCAGATCCACACATTCTGCTGCGCCAGCTACTACCACCCCTCCCTCCAGTGTTATGACCACTATCTTTGAGAGGTCGACCACCAGTCGTGCTGCACCTGCCCTCCCAGGAACCAGCATGAAGAAGATCACATCTTGGGTGTGGTCTCCTTTTGATATCTGTGTGGAAGATACCTCAAAGGTAGTGTGCGTGCACTGCTAGTCCAAGGTCAGTCGTGATGGCACTGATCCTCTGAGATATAGCACCTCTGGCCTTCACAGTCACTTGAGATGACACCTTGGGAACATACATGATCCTATGGAGTGCCGTTCCAAGCAACAGCATGGGGAGGTGCCAGTTGCAGAGGGTGTGGATGAGAGTTCAGAGGAGGAGAAACCCTCTTCCACTCCCACTGCAACTGCCACCTCTGGGCCACCTGGTGATGGTTCTACCCCCACCACCCAGTCCCCACAGAGGAGGAGTGCTAGATGCTCCACCCAGTCCACTCCTTCATGATCCCAGTCCTTGTCCCAGCCCACTGTCACTGTGCTCTGGGAAAGGAAGATGCCATTTGCATCCAGCCACCCATGGGCTGCAGCCATCAGCAAGGCATTGGGGATGTGATTGCCCTGGATGAGAGGCTGTTCAATCTGGTGGGGGTGTTAGATTCCAATGGCTGCTTCCGTTTCTGGAGCCCCATTACAGAGTCCCCTGCTGCAAAACCTTCTGCTCGAAGGTTATCTCATCTCTGTAGAGGAGGATGCAGTCCCAGATCCATGCAGAGTTCTCCCATGCAGAGGGGTCTGTGGTATATTTTACCATGGACCTGTGGACTATGAAAAGTGTGGTCCATGCATATCTGTCATTGACTGCACACTGGTGGCAGATGTCACCAGTCCCTGTCACCAGTGTAGCGGTGGGCAGCAGCAGCAGCACTGTGGGAGCGGTGTTGCTTGGAAAGCATTGGTGGACATTGTTGCATGCCCAGGTGCTAGACAGCCAGCACACGGCAGATAATATAATCGAAGTGGTGAATGGCATGCTGGATGGGTGGATCCGCTGCCAAGGTTTAACCGTCGAGGTCAGTTACTTTGTAACCGATAGTGCCAACAACATGAATGCAGTCATTAATTGTGGTAGCTATACTCATGTGCTGTGACATGCACCTCCTGAACCATGTGCGTTGAGTGGAACCAAGGGCTTGGAGGCACTCCTTGAAACTGCCCGGAAGATTGCTGGATACTTACATTGGTCAGTTTCAGCCAGCCAGGTGCTGCGAGAAAAGCAGGAGTTGGGTTCCCACTTCACCGACTGGTACAGGATGTGGCCACAATGTGGCACTCCACCCTTCCTGATGCTGCGACGTATCCTGGAGTATAAGGAGGTGCTGCATGCGCTTTGCTTGTTGCGGGACATTTGAGCAACTCCATTAAACCGGGGAGGAATGGACAGTGGTGGAGCAGCTTACCCAGGTTCTAGAGTTGTTTCACCAGGCCACTGGTGAGCTGAGCGCGCAGTTCGCCACCCTGATCCAGGTGATGCCACTCTTTAAGATCCTGATTCAACACATGTGAGGCGTGCTCTCTTGCACTGACCTGCATGGGTCTGTGAGGGCGCTGGTGAAGAAATTGGTTGAGGAATATGAATAGGCATTTTGATGCCTTGAAAGCAAGGCATCCATATTTCCTATCCATGCTACTCGACACACAGGTCAAGAAAATCATGACCTCGCACATCAAATCCTTCAATAGCAACAGGGGCAGGCCCGTTGATGAGGTGTGACTGTATTGTCCAGTGAAGATGCCCCTATTGCCAGAGGTAACTACCATTTCTACAGGGGTTGCAAGTGGGGACAGGTCCACCTTGTGGTCTACTGACCTGGTGGCCAATGTGGAGGAAGAGGCAGATGGCGCTGAGCGGGCTGTGGAGCACCTGGATATGGCAGACATATTTGTGTCGCAATATCTTGCCGAGCCCTCCTGTTCTGCTGACACCAATCCTTTGGCCTACTGGGACCAGAAAAAGCAGGTGTGGTCCCCGCTTGTAAAGATAGCATTGCGGTACATCTCGTGTTCTTCCACGAGTGTATCGTTGGAGCAGATATTTAGTGTGTCTGGAGACACTGTCAGCCTCCATCATTCTAACTTGAACCCAAAGACTGTGGAACAGTTGGTCTTTCTAAAGACCAACCTTCCCCTTATTAGGTTCATGGAGGCCGATACCCTTTACGTGGGGCCAGAAAATGTTTAATTGCCCAGCCCCTGGATGTCATCTGCTGCTATCTTCAATCCCCTGCACCTGTGTCCATCCTGACAAGATGCAGGCAATTCCATAAGCCTGCAAATCGGCCAGTAGTGGCATTGACAAGCCTGCAGAAGTGGCCCTTAGTTTGCGCTTAAACCACAGCATGGCAACAATTGTTCCCAGTCCGACCATTCCACCAGGGAAAGGTAGTAGAGAAATACTACTTTCTACCCATTCAAATTATTTTTTTCCCATAGATATTTAATTATTCATTATTCTCCTCCAATTTGGTGTCTACCGGTCACCGAGAATTTGTATTCCCTCCTTCAACCCCATTCAACCAGGAAGGGCAAGGAGGTATTTGTTATTCAAAAATCTTTTAGGAGCTGTTTCAGAGCCCCACTGGGGTTCCTCTGTTGGAACCCCACTGTGGTTCCTCTTTTGGAACCCCAGCAGATTCCTGTGGGATGCACAGCATGCACAGTACGCGTGTGCGCGTGCACACACACATACACACACACACACACACAGAGACCTCCCCCCCTCCTTCACCCTTTCTCCTCCCAAGAGCCTAGAGTGGTGACCCCAAGCCTCCCCCAACCCCCACCCTCCTCCATGCACATAACCCCCCTCCCCTCCTTCACCCTCTCGCGGTCCTGACAAAAGGCTGAGGTAGTGACCCCGGGCCTCCCCCGACCCATACTCTCCTCCATGCACACAGACCCCTCCTTCACCCCCCCACGCTCCTAAAAATGTTTGGGAGGGAACTCCTTGTTTGGTTTAATCCCAATTGATTTGGGATTCGTTTGGGGGAGAATCCTGGGGTTGGGTATTTAAAAAATAATAATAATTGGAAATCCTGTTTTGGTTTTTAATCCTGAGCATGGGGAGAGGCCTTTCTGTTTTATTTTTCATGGTTTTGCCACTTTTAAAGCTTGCTAAAAATTGTTTGGGGGAGAAATCCTGATTTGATTTAATTCTAGTTGGTTTGGGTTTTTACTCACAATTGAATTGGTGGAGAAATGCTCGTTTGGTTTAATTCCAATTGATTTTGGTTTTTAACTGTGATTGGTTTGGATGAGAAATCACAGTATGTTTTTTAATTCCAGTTGGTTGGGGGTTTAATCCTAAGTGTTTAAGGTTTGTTTGGGGGAGAAATCCTGGTTTGTTTTTTAAATAAACATGAAACCTTAAGCTGATTTTTTTTCCCCTAGCACCTGATCTAAATGAACAAATGCTGGTTTTCCTTTTTTGAATTTTTCACAGAATTGCATGCCACCAGCGTTGTGTAGTTTTTCATTCTGCATACACTGTGTTTTTTTCATTCATTGTGTGTTCTATTCCATTGATCATGTAAACATGAAATTTAATTCTGGCCCCACCTTCTGTTGGCTCTGCCTCATCAACCTAAAAGTCCAGTAGCCACCACTGGTGTGAGCTCACCTTTATTGGTATGGTGTGATATCGATAACATACATAGCGTAATTTCAGACATTACAAAAACGCCTTTCACCATAGTAAACTCAAGTAGATTACCTGTGGTGGTGGCATTTCCATGAGTGACTGTTTGGTCCCAGCCAGATGTTTACCATGGTGAACCTCTGTCCAGGATCAATATTGACCAGGGTTCTCGACCTCCAGCTGGCCAGAGGTCGAGAACCGTGGTTAGAGTGACCACAATCCGGAATGGGCCCAAAGTAACGTGTGTGACCTTTGGCCAATCCCAGATCATGGCCCCGACCATGATATGGGATCAGGTGCAGTGGCCTGATTGGCCGCTGCACCCGCCCGTCTCCCCCAGGGCAGGTGGTCAGAGAGCGTGGGGGGGCAGGGCTGTGCGGCTGTGCGTCGTGCAGCACCTCCCCCTCCCCGATCCCTGTTAGCAATCAGGCTGGAATGTCTAAAGGATGGATGGCCTAATCACGGATGGGATCTAAGACGGATCTTGGTCCAGGGTTCAGTGTGACGGGCCTCTGGGCCCGTCACGACTGAAATTACCCACAGTATACCCATTCATAAAAAGGGGGTTGTACGTAGGCTGTAATGGGTCAGGTAATGTCACCGAATGGATGAATAAAAAGAAAGGGTATTAGTAGACTGGGAGGAGACATCCTTGAATTGAAGAGAAAACCATGCATACGAGATTTTGGGTCTGATTTGGTGGTTGACCTCTATTTCTCCCACTTTAGCTGCTCTTATTTCTGCTTGTTGAGAGTGTGCTTGTATGTAGAGATGAAATGGGTACCTAATTTTGTATCAGCTGGTAGACACCAAGGTATGCGGGTAGCCCTATAACTACATGCCTGAGATGGCACTCATCGGGTACAAAACTGGGTGTCTGCCCTCCTTTGCTGACCAACAATCTGGGGCCCTTGGACTTGTAGCCATGCCCCTTTCCCACTAAAGATAAAACCACAAAATAACTTGCAGTCTCTCTGTAAGATCTGTGTGGTATTTGATGGTAATTTTTAAGACACAACATGTACAAAATCGAATGACATCTGGGGCACTCATTTGCAATTTTTGCGCAATTTTGTTAATTTGTCTCTCATTTATTCTGTTTACAGAATCTGGGGAGGGGGGAATTTACAGAATATGTTGCATTCTCCTGATTTTAAACAATGTAACTTCAGAAGCACAGCCGCAGATCTGTTCCCTGAATTCAGAGCTGGTGTTAGTAGGGAGGAAATTTTGCAAAGAAAGTTTCTGTGACAGCTCTTTGCTTTTGGAAAAGGACGGATGTGAAAACATGGTTGAATTGTCTAATGGGCCCATCTGTTTATCTGCCTGTTCTGCTATAAGCAGGATGGCAGAAATACTGCAGATCAGTATCACCCTGACCCCTTAGCTGGAGAGAGAACACTTGCTAATTTATTGGATGTTGAAAGGGACAGGAATAAGAGATTAGAAGGTGGGAAATGGGGATATAAAGAAAGTCTGTCCATAACAGACCATCTCAGCTGCTAAGAATTCTGGGCCAGATCTTCCAATGGTGTAAATCAACATATTGCCACTGATCACTGTAAGTCATTTTATGCCAGCTAAGGATCTGGCCAAAAATGTCTGAAGTACAAGGTTTTAACATGTTGAGCTGTTTGAATCAGACATTTGTTTTGCGGGTGTATCTACATTTAATTTTAGATGCAACTCACAGCACTCTTATTTATTATTATAAATTATTATCAGTTTCACCCCACCCCACTTTGTACATTTTTATACTGAAACAGTCCCTGCACCTCCCCCTACCTCTCCCACTCTCTTTCTCCACACACATCTTACACTTTACGCAAATAAGAGACCCAAAGGGTGCATTCTATTTTTAATAATGAAGTTGCAGCTCCTACTTTCACACCTCAGGTTGCATCCTACATCCATTAGGGTCAATGGGAACTTAGACTTTATTTTGTTAAAAATGGTAACAGGAAGGAAACACAATGCAGGCTAGAGCCCATGAATGCTGGTACAGCCAGCGCAAAGCTTAGCTACCCGGTCACAGCACAGCTGTAACTGTAACACCCTTACAAACAGCTATCTGGGAACTATATAGAGTCCTTCCTCTGCTGACTGGTTGAAAGACTCTAGCTACCAATTTCTCCTATAGCTCTGATGGTAGAACAGAGTACAAGAGGAGTATAGATCAAGGGTTCAAATCTGGACTGTGTGGTAAGCTGAAGGTTTTGTTTCTTACATTTATAAATTTACTTTAGGAAACAATAATATACAGTTTGCATCCTGTGTGGTGGATTCTCTGATGTTTCCATGTTGTATCTTTGCCAATAGGAGCATTAAACCTCCAACCTTTCCACTATGCTACCAGGGCAATTACTAACTGCTTCGCTCTACTTTGGCAATGTACACTGCATATTGATCATATAAAGGATTTACAGCAGTTGCCTTGAAAGGGCCCTTCTGGTGTGAGGCTCAGCTACTCTGCTTTGGAACATCTGTGCCAAGGGTACTCAGTTCTATGCTGCCCCCTGCCTGCCCAAGCTCCTTTATAACAGCTAGCTTATAAAATTAATGGGCCTTTTTACACACACACACACACACACACACCAAAAATGGATCAGGAGGTATAATGTTGGATACTAAAAGGGCTACCTAAAAATCTGGTTATTACTTGCAGGTAATAAATTCACTACTCATTTCAGCTCTAGCAATGTTATAAGTTTGTAATTACATGCAACCTTCAAAACTGTTCTCACGAAACTGAACCTACTAAATTAGATTCCAGGGTGAGCTTCCCACTACAAAACTCTTCTTCAGTCACTGTGTGTGTGATTTTTTGATCCCACAGATCAATTTAGTAGAGAAGGAGGGTCCGGACAGCTGAAACAAATATGCAATTTCATATTTGCAGATATAATTTGCATATTTGATCACATGACTGAATATCCACTAGGTATGCAAAATGTGAATATCTTTTTAAATTATTGATTTTACTTTGGTTATTCTGTTTAGTTTGGAGTTTCATTTCCTTTGTTATTTTGTGAATTCATTAGTAATGTATTACACTCTCTAGTACTATATTTAGCACTAAATAGTACTACTGAAGTTAATGAAATACCAAAATCACAAAATAAAAAATTCCCAAAGAAAGCTAAATAAGTGAATAACCATAGAGAAATTAACAAGACAAATATTTGGTTTTGTAAAAAAAAAAGCAACAGCTTCCGATTCATGCCATTAAAGAGGAAACTAATCTACTGAATTCAACTAATTCAGTATATATTTTTTTCAAAATGTTCATTTCAGTAGGAACTTAAAATTTTCATATTAGGCACACCAAATGGAAAGAGAGTCTTTTTGTGCCTAAAATATCTCATTGACTCACATTGAGATTTCCCCAGTGGCGGCTGGTGGGTCTGGATGTTGGAGGGGCACTGGGTTAGTAAGGCTGGGCCGGCGGGCCTAGGGGCGGAGCCAGGGGGACGGTGGGTGGACCCTGTGTAAAAGCACCCCACCCACTCTGAGTCCAGTAGTACATGATACTGAGGAGGAGGAGGAGGCTTGACAATGGCATGCATAATCAACCATGCAAGATAGGTACCAATAAAACCAGAGATTGAAACCCCCAAAATCACTGTTCTTTTTACACCAGATCAAGGTTTGGAAGGAAAAAACACAACACAGTTTGTGTTCACACATTGAGCTTTAAAAAAAAGGCCCAATACACAGGCACCCTGTGTAAAAGCACCACACCCACTCTGACTCCAGTAAGGAGGAGGCTTGACAATGGCATGCATAATCAACCATGCAAGATGGGTGCCAATAAAACCAGAGATTGAACCCCCCAAAATCACTGTCTTTTTACACCAGAATCAGTGCTTTGTAGTGCCTGTGAGGTGGGGAAGCAGCTAGCCATCTGCTTCACTACCCTGCCCTGAAGTATTCTCACTGGGTGCGTGTGTTTGTGGGGGGGGGAGCAATCCCATTCCCTGGTTCAGAAGGGACTTCTGTATGGGTGTGGGTTTTTTGTTTGTTTTTTTAAATGTGAATCATGGGGCATTAAATACTAATTCCCCTTCCCCCTCTGCTGTGTGTGCGTTGGGGGGGGGGGGGGATTAGTATTTAATGCCCCGTGATTCACAATTCTTTTTTAAAAAAAACACCCATACGGAAATCCCTTCTGAACCAGGGAATGGGACTGGGGTCCCCCCCCAACACACGCACCCAGTGAGAATACTTCAGGGTAGTGAAGCAGATGACTAGCTGCTTCCCCACCTCACAGGCACTCACAAGACACTTCTACTTCACACCTCTCCCCAATAAAACCCCAGACCATCAGTGCTTAATTGAACCGACTCCTGGAATTCAGGGTGCTTTTGTTTAATTTCTGGGTTTCCATCCTGATTCGGAATAGCTGCTGCTAGTGGACTCCTACATGGTGGGTGGGTGGGTGCTGTAATGTTTGCTTCTAGGTTGAACCAGCAGCAAGCAGCACCCGCCCACCCACTCTGTAAGAGTCCACTAGCAGTCATCCAGGAATCAGGATGGAAATGCAGAAACTAAGCAAAAGCACCCTAAATCTCAGGAGTCCAGGACTCCTCCAAGTACACAAAAATAAATAAAACCATCATCTACTTTGCCCAGGCCTTTGGGAGGGAGGGAGGGGGAGGGTAAATTTTAATCCCCTGCCTATTTAGTTATTTATTGTTCCTAACCCTGTTTTGATGTTTTATATTTATATTTATATTTTAATTGTTTTTAACTGTTTTTATTGTTGTAAGCCGCCCCGAGCTGCATTGCAGGAGGGGGCGGGATATAAGTTTGAAGAAATAAATAAAATAAAATACTTTAGAAAAACTTGCTGCCTGGAGTTGGCACCTATGCACACTGCCTGGAAGCCCTAGCCAGTGACTAGCTTTGCTTCCAGAAAGTATCCAGTCAGTTCCCAATTGTTTAGCCTGCTGAGACTAAACAATGCCTAGCTGGCTCCCAGTTCCCACTCTCCTCCCCCTCCCCCATCACACACACACACAGAGAAAGTTAAACAGAGTGAGGGAAGATCCTTCCCCCCACGTTTTTCTGTGGCCACTGATTGGCCAGGGCTCTTAGCTTTGGAGCCCCAAATGGGTTTTTTTCTGCTGGAGGATTCCTTTAGTTTCCTCCTCGTGCCTGCCCCAAAATACAAGTGAGCATGTGCAAGATACTAAGAAAAGGGGCTCTAACACTAGAGCCCTGTTTCTAGTGTCTCGCACATGCTCAGTTCTGCCAGTGTGCTGCCATCCCCCGCCTGTCTTTTGAAAAGCAGCTTAGTGGGGGGGAAGCCTAGGCACTGCAACGCTGTGCCTATCTGCTGATTCAATCACAGCAGATTCAGCACAGACTCTGTGGCACTGGCTGTGCTGAATGCTAATTGAATCAGCAGATTGAATCAGCACAGTGAGCACACTGCAGTGCTGAGTGAATCAATCAGCCACTTCTGGGATTCCCCGCCGGCAGCACTGATCAGGCAAGGCAGATCGGGGAACAGATAAGACTCCCCACTTGGAGCTAGCCCCCCCGCCCCCCTCCCAAAAAAGTCCGGGATGGGGGGATTTTTTTTTTTAAAAATAAACAAATTCCCCCCACACTAGGACACTAGTAGCTGCAGCAGCCAGCCAGGGCTTGTAGGGCACCGCCCAACAGTCCTGAACTACGAGCCACCCCTGGATTTCCCCCCTGCTTAGGGGAATAAACAAATAAATAAACAAACACAGGACTCTCTTTTCATTAAAGCCAGCCCCAATTATTGATTTGCTCAAACTGGACTTCCCTTGCTGTGTGCTTCGCATCGGGTTTACAAAGTCGATTATTAATTTCAAACAATAGCAAGGAAAGGCTGGAGGTACATTTCTACTTCCAAGTTTCATTTGTCTGCAGGGGAAACCTATACTCAAGCACAGCAAGCAGGAGATTGGCTGACACAGCAGTGGCCGTTGAAGGTAATAGGTTAGTCATATGGGTCCTCAAATCTCTAAACCAAAAACTAAAATTGCTTCATCTGGTTTTTGCAGTGCTTTCTTTTCATCCTGAGAAACCTTTAAAAAAAAGAAAAAAGGAAGAAAAAGTCCAAACACCACAACTTCATCCCCCCCAACTTTATTTCAAGGGCTTCATTTTTGTTTGCAGAGAGATCATTTTACAATCCTTGCTTGGCAGGTACCAGGGTGAAATATGCTTGATATTTTAAAAGTACAGTGAGTCCTGGAATTAAGCCCAGTGGTTCAGTACAATCAGTAGGAAGCGGGCAGTAATTGTTACATTGCTATTAAATTGCTATTCAGAAGTTATGACTGGTAGGATATTTTCTCCCCCCCCCAACTCGTCTTCCTTAGTCGTGATTGGTGTTATTAGCACAATGACTCTCAGCAGGATGAGAGAGGGCAAATATCCATTGGATGCACTGTTTTCATTCAGTTTAGGCCATCTCTTCTTTTATGCAGTAGGCATCTTTTCCCAAAGCTCTCTCTTCAAGCACGGCTTGCATACCTCTCTTCCTCTCTTCTCATGGCTGTGTGGGATGCAGATTACAGGGAAAACACCCCTCTGCGGCATAATTGATGACATTTGGTAATGAAAATCCCTCTAATAATTAAGTTTTGCTCAGAAGACGTACAATTTCCCCTTTCAAGATTGATTTCAGAATGCGGAGAAAATGGAATGCAGAAAAGCTTAACATCTGTTTAATTTATAATACAGCATTCTGTAATAGCCTCAAAACCATTCATAATTTAAATAAGTCCTCTTCATAAAATGACTATTTTGGGTTAACATGCTATTCATCCACTAACAGACCAACACTGCCTTGCTTGTTTACCACGCGCTGGATCTTTAAACTTGTGTTGTATATTTGTGAGGTTCCTAGTGTGGTGTTGTGAGGATCAAGATTCAAAAGGCCAGGACAAATGATAAAATGCTGCAATATATTTATTCAATCATTTTGTCATAAGAACTGCAGTAGTTTGAGATTCCTTGAAGATGGGGGGTGGGGTGGTGTTAATTCTCAATGACTTCATTTTTGTGGGGAGGGAAAGTTGGAATGAGTAAATGGAAAGTTGGCAAGAAATGGGATAAGATGCCATTAGCATCCCCACAGATTTGCATTTTCCTCCTCTGCTCAAAGTGATAGTAAGCTACTGAGGTCCACGGAAGAGATTCCCTGGTAGCTTTGGATTTACTATAGATTTACCACATTGTAGAAGTGTTTACATGTCACAAATACACAAAGTGTTAATTTACTACAGATCTTCTACAGCTTTTATCGCAGGCTTCTCCACTTAAAATCACAACATCTGAAAATATCCTTGCTGCACCCTGTAACAGATAGGACAGTGAGTCTTTGCAAAGTGCAACTCTGAGGGCTTCTGTTCCTTAAAGGGGGAGGAAGATGCTGCCTCCATTGGCCACACCCCCTTCTTGGCCACATTCCTTTCTTGTTTGTAAGATAACACTCATGGGCTAATTGTGTATTACACGTGAGGCATCCTTGAACCTAATCTATTACACACTTACACACACACACACACACACACACAAACCGGGCAAAAAGGAAACTGAATGTTTCCCTTGTCTCATGTGAATGCTTCCAAAGAAATATTTTATTTTGTCCTTTGAGCCTCAGTTTGGAAAGCAAGTCTGGAAGTGAGTCTTGTGAGAAAAGGTTGAAGGAAGAAAATATTTTTAGCCTAGCAAAAAGAAGATTAAGGTGTATGTGATAGCTGTCTTCAAATATCTAAAGAGTTACCACAATAATGTAAGGGTATAGTTTCTTTTTTCTATAATAAAGAGGGTTGGTTAGTGTATCCTGCTCTACAAATTTTTAGGGCAAAAATTATTGCCCAATTCCTTTATGCTTCCCTGGTTTGGGGGCTCCAAGTGTTGGCTGAATTGGAACCAACTCAAAAGAATTTTCTCAGAAGGATTCTATGTGCCCCTAAGTGCTTCCCATCAATTCTTCATAGAACAGAATCAGGCTCTTGTTCCTTGGCTCTGCTAGCAAATAAGAGTATATTGAGATTTTGGTTACAAGTAAAATTGGTCCCAGTGGGTTCTTTATCAAGAGAGGCCTTTTCTGTATTGATAAATGGCTCTTGGGAGGACTCAATTGTTGGAGAAAAAGCTCCAGATGACATCAACCTTTTGCACCAACAAACCCTACTGACCACTAGAGGCATTGGAAGTAGAGATAGTGAGCTAGTGTGTGTGTCACTTTAACCTTTCTGATCTCTGGTTCTAAGCCCCACCTTCCCCCTCTCAGGTGGGATGTGCCCAGGAAGCTCCTACTGGACTTCCTACTTCTTCCTGACCTTTCTTCATTCCTCTCCTCTCTCTCTGACCTTCAACATGACTGGCCACCATGCTGGTGGCAGCAAGCTAGTAAGATATAGGGATAGGCCTTTCCTATCACAATGTATTTCTCAATAAAGTAGATTATTTTAATCTAGAAACAATCTCCAAGGTGTTGATTACTTCTAAGCTGTTGCTACTGAGAATTTGAGCTATTTTCTTTTGTTGTGTGTAAACTCTGCTGATGCCTAGCCAGAGCTCTAACAGGTCCTGGCACAGTAGGTAGTGAAACTTTGGGTTTTTAAAAAAGTTTTTTACCACTAATAAAATTCCAACATCAATAAGAGTTCTTTTGGCTTCATCGGGCTTTACAGAACATAATTTCTCATCTATGAAATTTGATCATGCATGGAGAATCATAGGGTGCCGCTATGCAGACCAGGAACTCAAGATATGTAATGTGGCTATTGGGGACCAGTGAACTGCATTGTGCTATCCAAGGTTTAACTTTATACTCCCTGCAGGTGGTGCTGACTATCTGTTCTCCCAAATGCCGTGGTTCCACCAGATTGCTTTCTTGCTTGCTCATCTAGATGTACACCCTAATGCACAAGAGAATTCACAGAAGAGCAGGGACTCCCCTGGATCAGCATCAGGAGCCAGGCGCTCGCTCACTGCTGCTGCTGGGGCCGGGGACAGAGACTAGTGCGACTGGCTCCTGATGCTGATCCATGGGATGGGTGGGGATGCGTGGGGGAGTCCCTGCTCTTCTGTGAATTCTTTTGTGCATTAGGATGCCAAGGACAAATTCTTCCCCTTTGCTGGGATGGCTTTCTGCCTCATTGTAGCTGCTCTGCACCCCCAATTCTCTCTATGTGGCGATCACAAAGGGAAGAGGGAGGATCTGTCCATCCTTCTAACAGAGAAAGCACTGAACAACTAACCCTGCCCCAGCTGAATGGACCCCCCAGAGCAGGTTGCCCCCTGTCTGCTGCCCCCCTCCCAGGCTGTAGATTCAACCTACATGGAGTGTAATTTTGTTAGAAAATTCCCACACCGCCTCTTTCTAGGCTTGGTACACTCCCATTTGTGAGAATGGGAGGAGTGACTCGAAGGAGAACAGAAGGTTGCAAACCTGCCGCTTCCGCGTGAAATCTATAGTGACGAAAATACCGCAGTAGCAACTGTGGAAATCCGCGAGTGCAAGGCTCCCTTCCTAACCATGCTGCTTGGTGCCGAAGAGCACTTTCCGCTGGTAAATACTTCCACAGCGGTACAGCATTTCAGCCCTAGTCCAGAGGGCAGCTGGAGGGGGCTTTGCAGCAGGAATTGAATTCCACATGCTGCAGAGGTCAGGAACAGCTGGGTCACTCCTCTCTCTCCCCACTCCCGCTCCAGGTAACTCATTCCCTTAAGATCGGGCAGTTCAGAGGGCAGCAGCCTGTGGCCGGCGGCTGAAGGATGAAGAGCCGTTGGCGGGGCAGATGCGGAGGTGGCAACCATCGACCATCACATCCGCAAGACCCATCCCTGCCCCCCCTGTAACTGACCCACCAAGATGCCTGTCCTTCTCACACACACCCCACACCCTTCTTCCTCTCCACCCCCATAACCTCTCACCTGCTTCTTCCCCTACTTCTCTCCCCTGTCCTCCTGCCTCCCACTCTGCCTATCATCTCTCTCCACCGTCCCCACACCTCCTCCTCCTCCCCCCACTTCTCACCCCCTTCCCCTCTGCCCCAGTGCCCAACTCCCACTGATCTCATTGCCCCCCTTCCCCTAATCTTATCCCCACTCCCTTTCTCCCCCCCCCCCGATAATCTCCCATTCTCCTGCTCCCTCTGGAACGGTCACTCCTCTGCTAATACAGCTCCCTACATCCATGATCTCTTTTTCTCTCGCTCCCTTCATCTTCTCACCCTCACTGAAACCTGGATCTCCCCCACTGACTCTGTCATCCCTGCCACCCTTTCCTACGGAGTTCTCTCCTTCTCCCACCAGCCCCGCTCCGAAGGCCGAGGTGGCAGTGTAGGACTCCTCCTCGCCTCTTCCTGCAAGTTTCAACCCCTCCCCCTCTCTCCTTCCTCTCCTTTGAGGTTCACTCTGTCTGCCTCTACTCCCCTCTCCACCTCCGTGTTGCTGTTATCTAACCCACACACACACACGTGTCCCTCTCCTCCTTTCTCTTCGAGTTTGAATCCTGGCTCACCCTATTGCTCTCTGACGACATCCCCACACTCATCTTTGGCGACTTCAATATCTATGTTGATGCACCCTCCCAACCTTACATCACTTGCTTCCTCTCCTTAGCCTCCTCCTTTAATCTCCTCCTCTGGACTAGCTCCCCCACCCACACTGATGGTCACTCTCTTGATCTCGTGTTCTCTATGAACTGTTCTGTCTCCAATCTCTCCTTTGAACCCCATTCCATCTCTGACCATTTCCTTGCCTCCTTCAACCTCTCCCATTGCTCCCCGTCCTCTTCCCCATCTTCCCGTCCCTTCCACGACCTGCAGGCCATTGTACCCCAGGACTTTGCCTCCTCCCTCTCTCCTCTTCTCCCCTCAGTTCTCTCCTTCTTCCCCCCCCACTCCCGATTCTGCCATCTCCATCTTCAACTCCTCTCTCGCATCCACCCTCAACTCCCTTGCCTCGCTCTCCTCCCACCCAGCTCACTCTCATAACCCTCGTTCTTGGCTCACCCCCACCATTCACCATCTCCGTTTCTGCACCAGGGATGCTGAACGCCTCTGGTGCAAATCCCACTACCACGCCAACGTCCTCCACTTCAAATGCTGCCTCTCATCACTCAGCTCTGCTATCTCCCTCGCTAGACAGCAGTACTATGCTCCCAGAACCCTCGCTGCCTCTTTTCGACCTTTGACTTCCTTCTCAAACCCCCCCCCCCCATGTCTTCCTCTTCTCTCTCCGCTCAGGAACTTGCTCTCTTTTTCACCTCTAAGATTGACAAGATCTGCCTGGATATCACTTCCAAGTCCTCTCCCTCTATTACTGCCCCCTTCTCCCTCCTCCCCCCACCTCTCTCCTGTCTGCCTTGCCTCCCGCCTCCTTTGAGGAAATCTCCTCCTTGCTCTCCCCATCCAACCCCTCAACTTGCCCCCTGGACCCCATTCCTTCTCACCTCCTGACCTCCATTGCCTCCACTGTCGCCCCTCCCCTCCTGCATATCATCAACCTCTCCCTCTCTACTGGCTCCTTCCCCTCTGCCTTTAAACATGTCACCATCTTCCCCATTCTCAAAAAGTCCACTCTGTATCCCTCTGAACCCTCTAATTACCGTCCCGTCTCACTCCTCCCTTTTGCTTCCAAGATGCTTGAATGGATTGTCTACTCCCGTTTCCTCGACCCCTTCTCCACCAACTCCTCCCTTGACCCCCTCCAATCTGTCTTCCATCCCCTTCACTCCACTGAAACAGCTCTTGCTAAGATCATCAACGATCTTCTTGTGGCTAAATCCAACCGCCTTTACTCTATTCTTGTCCTCCTTGATCTTTCTGCTGCCTTTGACACTGCTGACCACTCGCTCCTGCTTGAATTTCTCCACTCCCTTGGATTTTGGGACTCTGTCCTCAACTGGTTCTCCTCCTACCTTTCTGACCACTCCTTCAATGTATCTCTTACTAAATCCTTCCCCTCCTCCTCGCTACCGCTTTCGGTCAGGGTTACCCATGGGTCCATCCTTGGCCCTCTCCTTTTCTCTATCTACACCCAATCCCTAGGCAAACTCATTGCCTTCCATGGTTTCCAATACCACCTATATGCTGATGACACTCAGCTCTATCTCTCCACTCCTTTCCTCTCCCCCTCTGTTCAAGCTAGTCTCACCAACTGTCTCTCCGATATCTCTGCCTGGATGTCTCAACACCAACTCAAACTGAACATGGCGAAAACTGAAGCCCTGATCTTCCCTCTCAACCCTTCCTCTCCCTCTTAACTATCAATTACCATTGAAGTTGTCAGCATCATCCCCCTCCCCCAAGCCCGCAGCTTGGGCATCATCATTGACTCGCACCTTACCTTCAAACCCTACATTGACTCCGTGGCCAAATCCTGCCACTTCTCCCTCCATAACATTGCTAAAATCTGCCCTTTTCTGTATGTCTCCTCTACCAAAACTCTCATCCATGCCCTAGTCATCTCATGCCTCGACTATTGTAACCTCCTCCTTGCTGGCCTTCCCCACTTCCACCTTTCTTCCCTTATCTCTGTTCAAAACTCTGCTGCCAGGATCATCCACCTAGCCCATCGCTTTGACCATGTGCAGCCCCTTCTCTCCTCTCCTCTCTCCACTGGCTCCCTCTTCCTGAGCATAGTCTGAACAAACTCCTCATCTTTACCTACAAAGTCCTTCACAACCTCACTCCCCCCTACCTCTCTGCCCTGATCTCCCTCCGAACCCCTGTTCGAGCCCTTCACTCCCCTTCCATCACCTCCCTCACCCTCCCACGCCTCCCCTACTCCCCAAACTGCCTTCGTCCCTTCTCCCTCGCTGCCCCACACACCTGGAACTCCCTCCCTGCCCTTGTCCACCTGGCCCCCACCCTCCACACCTTCAAGTCCCTCCTCAAAACCCACCTCTTCTGCTCTGCCCTTCCTAACTCCTGCTAATCATCCCCACCCAGGATTATCCCCCACCTGTTATCTGTAAACTCCCAACTCACTGTAACCAAGCCAAGAACGTGTACCTGAGCTCTTGCATCCTCTTGAATGTTGCATCCCTTGTCTCTCCCTCTGTTTCCACTTCCCTGTCTCCCCTCCCCCTGTCTTTAGATTGTAAGCTCTTGGGCAGGGACTGTGTCTATCTTACTCTTTGTAAAGCATCAGGTACATCTCTGAGGTATATAAATAATTATAATAATTATAATAATAATGTTTAGGGATATGTGAACAGAATGCAGTTCAGATGTTTGGACGTTCAGTCATTCAGTTCGAAACCTGAGTTCCGGTTCGGTTGTTTGGTTTGGCAGGGTTCGGTTCAGCCGAACCTGGCCAAACACTCTAAAATAGCGCTACCAATACTGATACAGAATTTGAAGATTTGTTTCCGATTTCAGTATTGTTTGGCCTGGAAACAACCCCATGTCTCCTCCCCTGGTGCCAGAAAGTCTGCTCCTCAGCTACCTCCCCATTCCAGTCAGATTTTTCCCACCCAAAGTCATGTTTTTCCTACCCCCAAACTCGACAAACTCACCCGAACATGACCGAACTGTTCGGTCATTTTTTATTCTGGTTTGAACATTCGGTTCAAACGTCAGTACAGACCGAGTTCGGTCTGAACTCTGAACATCCAATCTGCGTTCGCACATTCCTAATAATGTTCTAGAAATGGAACTGCCTCAGTAAATGCTGTAAGGAGAAATTCAGTGAAAAGGCAAAAACAGAGCAAAACAAAAAAAAGGGGGGAGTTAATTATCCTCCAATGGAATAAATGAGGGATAAGAAGTGCCATAGGCATACTGTATCCATTTAGACCAGCATCTTGTTTCTGACAGTGGCTAATTTCAGTTGCTTCAGAGAAATGCACAAGTTGTCATAATGAAGTGATATATATCTAGTGTTCACTTCCAGCCTTGACCACTAGTCATTTTTGGACCTACTCTTTCAGAACATATGCAAGCGTCTTTGCACCCAGTTATGCTATTGGCTTTCACAACTTCCTCTGGTAAGGAGATACACAGGTTAACTGTACATCATGAGAAAAAGTACTTCCTCTTATTTGTTTTAAATAAGCAGCTACTTAATAAAATATAAACACACACAGGTATGAAACTCTGACATCAACCCCAATGCCTGATGAAAACAAAAGAATTTCTCTTATTGGCAAGAAAGATCAACCCTAGAGAAACCTTTTACATGGGGAATCTGAAACCCAGAACTAGATTCAGACCACCCACCACTTGTTATTCCTGTCTTTTATCAAAATGCATGTCTGTTGTTCACTCACTCTGTCCTCCTGAAACACAAGTTTTTTTTTCCATGTGTTTTCTTATTTATAGCTTGTGTCAAATGAAGTTGAATTTGGAATTATTATTATTTTTAAAAAAAGAACAAATCCTTTGAGTAATCAGGTTGAAGAAACTCAGCTTAATTACCATCTGGCTGTGTTCTCTGTAGCTTCCCTGCTAGAAGGCCATGCTCCAATTCATCCTGAAGATGATAGAGTGCTGTGGGAGTGGGGACTGATGTTTAAAGAAAGATGTCCTGTCTTCCTTCTTGCTTCTTTGCCACCCCATTTATTTAGTCATCACAATCCATTTTTCCTAGGTGTCTTATTGTTCCTCAAATGGGTAACATGTTTAGTCATTTATAATACTTACTATGGATGTGCGAACAGAACACGTTTCGGATGTTCGGTAGTTCAGTAGTTTGGTAGTTCCGTCCAAAATTCGAGTTCAGGTTCAGTAGTTTGGTTGTTGTTCATCAAATGGGTAACATGTTCCTCAAATGGGTAACATGTGTATTGTTCCTCAAATGGATAACATGTTTAGTCATATATAATACTTTCTATGGATGTGCGAACAGTAGTTTGGTTGTTGTTCCTCAAATGGGTAACATGTTTATTGTTCCTCAAATGGGTAACATGTTCCTCAAATGGGTAACATGTTTAGTCATTTATAATACTTTCTCTGGATGTGCGAACAGAACACGGTTCAGATGTTCGGTAGTTCAGTAGTTTGGTAGTTCGGTCCAAAATTCGAGTTCATGTTCAGTAGTTTGGTGTGAGACTCGGGGCACTCCAGGGACCCCTGGGGGTGCCCATGGGGGCAAAGCAGGCCATCAGAGACTCAGAAGCAGCAGCAGAAGAGACCAGGAAAACTCGGGACTTGACACCCAGCTTGCCTGGGCAGGCAGGCTCAGCACTTGGCCCTTGGGGGTGCCCATGGGGGAATGGCACATTGTCACAGACCCAGCAACAGCAGCAGAAGAGACCAGGAAGGCTTGGGGCTTGGCACCCCAGCTTTTCCAGGCTGGAAGATTTGGCGCTTGGCCCCCAGGGGTGGCCATGGGGGAATGGCATGCCATCACAGACTCAACAGCAGCAGCAGCAGAAGAGACTGGGAAGGCTTGGGGCTTGGCACCCCGACTTTCCTTGGCAGGCAGGCTCAGTGGTTGGCCCCCGGGGGTTCCTTTGGGGGCATGGCTGTCCATCACAGACCCAGCAGCACAGACTGGGAAGGCTTGAGGCTTGGCACCCCGGCTTGCCTGGGCAGGCAGGCTCAGTGCTTGGCCCCCAGGGGTGCCCATGGGGGCATGGAAGGCCATCAGAGACCCAGCAGCAGCAGAAGAGACCAGGAAGTTTTGGGGATTGGCACCCTGGCTTGCCTGGGCATGCAGGCTTGGCACTTGGCCCCCAGTGGTGCCCATAGGGGCATCGCTGGCTATCACAGACCCAGCAGCAGCAGCAGGAGTAAAGGCTGGGAAGGCTCGGGGCTCGGTGGCTGGCCTGGCACCTCTACTTGGCTGAACATTGTAGGTTTCCAGGCATTAGTAGAGCAGCAGCAGACATTGGATTGCCCAGTAGCAGAACCTATGGCAGCAGCAGCAGCAGCAGCAGCAGCAGCCAGCCAGACAGACAGACACCTTGATGAAAAACAACTGCTCCACCAACTTGGCCCCTGGTCTCAGGAGGTGCGGCAGGAAAACGTCCCCTGCCCTAGAGAACACACGCTCACTGGGGACACTCGTTGGTGGGCAGGACAAAAGACCCTTGGCCATGTTGGAAAGGGCTGGCCCCACGTCCCTCCGAGAGCTGTGTCACCACCACCTTCTGCCCCTCCCTCCCAAATGTTCCATTCAACCCATCGACTTGAGATTCCTGGACGACCTGCGGGCAGCAGCCCGACCAACAAGATAGAGATGAGCATGGACTGTGTCTGGGTGCAGGATAAGGACATAAGAGACCCCATATGGGTGAGTAGCAAACCACCTGTCAAATCTTGCCTGGGATTTGGTCTCTGGCACACTCAGAGCTGCCACCGCCTGTTCTGGTTCCCATAAGGTGGGCAATGGGGCACATGGCAGAGGTAGCAGGGGCCATGCCAGTGAAGGGGCAGCAGACAACAGCAGCAGCCCGAGCCCATCACCACACCCCAAACTGCACAGGCCTTATTTTGAGAGACAGACTTCTGAGGGTCCCAGCAGTGGCACTAGCTGAGGTGTGGTTTGGCGGTGCCTCCTGCCAGTATCCTCTACTGCCACACAGGGCAATGGAAGGCCTGAAGTACATGAGGCTGCGGCTGCCTCTGCTGCTGGAGCAGGTGCTTCCATTGTTCCTCCAGGGCCACCGGTGTTCCCCATTGTTGAGGTGATCTCCAGCAGTCCAGGGCTGGTGGATACCACCCTGGCTGCTAGAGGCAGGGTCTGATCCCCAGTCAATGGCAGCAGGGAGAGGAGCCACAGCAGCCATAGCAGCCACCGCCACTGCCACAGCAGCAGCCACAGCAGCAGCTGCAGCAGCTATCCCAGTACTCCCCTTCACGGGACATCACTGGATTGGGGACAGAGAGGCAGACACTAGTCCTGAGGAGGAGATGTCTGGTGCTGTTCTTCCCCTCCCAGCAGTGCTGTCAGTGGTGCGTCTGTCACCCTGTGCAGGCCATAAGGCAGTAGGGGGCAAAAAATCCTCAGTCTGGGAACATTTTAAGTTGTTTCCGGAAGGTGGTGAAGTATGGGCAGGTGCTCACCAACCTTGGCACAACTGCCATGGCGGGGCACCTCAAGGCATGCCACAGTGCTGTACTGCTAGGCGGGAAGGCAGGGGCACTGGACACCAGAAGGTTCCCAGCTGCAGTGTCCAGTCATCTGCCTCCATCAGCGGGCAAGCGTCCTGCTCTAACAGCTGCCAATAGCAGCAGAAGTGGTATCACTGCTAGGGGAGAGCAGCAGCAGCAGCAACAGCAGAAGCAGCAGCAACAGCAGCAGCAGCAGCGTCAGTGCACCATGGAGGAGCTGAGGTGGGGGCAGATGCCAAGTCCATCGTCACATAAGCATTGGGGAGGAAGCTGTCGTTCAACTAAAAGCCACACACATGTCGGGGGAAAGGATTGCGCTGGATGGGCAGCCATTCTCGGCGGTCAGGGACATGGGGTTTAGGTGCCTGATTGGCTTCCTGGCACTCCAGTTTAAGCTGCCCTCGCACACCACCCTGACTAAGGCTGCCACTGATGCCTAGCAGCCAGCAATGCCCGGCCAAGCAGGGGTGGTAGCCACCAAGTCCTGGCCAGGCCTCTGCCACTGCTCTGTCAATTCCTGGCAGCCTGAAACAGCCGGCCCTGATGGTGACTGAACCCAGCACAGCATAGAGCGAGCAGAACTGGAGGCCTGACAGCACCACCCTGAGTTGGCAGGTGGTGCCAGCCCCATACAGGGCTTTAAAGGAGCAGGTGAGGGAGCAGCTGGCAGAGGCTGGGGGTGCCACCATCCACTTCACCACCAACCTGTGGTCGAGTAGGAACATGCAGCATGCCTATCTGGCAGTGACTGATGATGCACTGGTGGCAGGACCTGGAGGCAGCGTTTGGCAGTGTTGGGAGGGGTCCCAAAGCAGGGGCCTGGTAGTGGGGCGGGAGGCCAATCTTCACGTTGAGGCCTAGTGGTGGGGGAGTGCGGGGGCCTGGTGGTGGGGCATAGGGCCTAGTCTCATGGTGAGGCCTATCACTGGGGAGGCCTGGCAGTGGGGTCTAGCCTCGTGGTGAGGCCTAGCGGTGGGGGGGCTGGTGACGGTGCAGGGGGCCTCATGGTGAGGTCTAACCTCATGGTAAAGCCTAGCAGTGGGGGGGGCATGGAGCCTAGCCTGGTGGCAGGGTGGAGGGCTCATGGTGAGGCCTAGCCTCCTGGTGAGACCTAGAGGTGGAGGGGTGGGCCTGGGTCCTTGTGATGGGGCAGGGAGGGCCTCATGGTGAGGCCTGACCTCGTTGGAGGTGGCTATATTGTGTTACAATATCCGTATCAATTCTACAGAGCCCCCTTTCCTGGAGAAAGAGAGAGAGAGAGAGAGAACTTGAGGCACCAGCATCCGTATCTGGCGGGAAAAGTGACAGCAACAGGTAGGAGAGAGTAGCACAGCTCTAGGCGGGAGCTGGAGGTGCCATTGGGGAGGTGCCTTTGAAAGAGATAGCCAAATTAAGGTTTGGGTGAGCTGTGCTGCGCATCTACAGGGAACTTTGAGTAGCCACTTAATGAGAACTCTTACCTGTGTGCCCTTTAAGGACACACTTGGGGGGCCAGAGCAGGTTACATGGTATCTTATGTGGGTAGTAGCATGTGAATCTTATAGGTATGTTTGGTTTCTACTTGTTGGTGTTAAGTTTGGGAATTTAGCATTGTTTGTAGAACTGGGGTTGTGCTTAGTTATAGGCAGGAAGTTTGGAGCTGAAATATTTGCTGTTGGACTTGCTGTTGCTTTTGTTTTAAATAATGAGTTGTCTTTTTAACCAATATCTGTGTCCTGTGCTCTCTTTCTTCCATGTGGGGACAAAACACAGATTTAAATGTTCTTTGTTGCATATTGATTTCATTGCACTGATGGCTTAACATGGCAGGGGGGAATTCTCTGCTTTTGTCTGTGGGGAGTGGGCAGGACCTGTGGGGAGCAGACGGGGTCTATGGGGCCGCGCATTTTGTCTTCGCCCAGGGCCTCGCAATTTGTAAGGCCGGCCCTGCATGAAATGGCCACTGCCCTTAACCAAAATGGTGGCAATATCATTTTTGGCAAACACTGTTTTGGTTAAAATATCTCAGAGAAATGAAACAGGAAAAAAACCTAAACAAAATTCTTCCTCACACACCACTCCTCGCGGCTAGGCCTCCAAGTTGGTGATGCCTAGCAGGCTAGGTATTTGCACAAGAGCGAGGGTCTGGGACATGAAAGATGACACCCCAGCATTAAGATGATGGTGAAGTGTGGAGAATGTGTGGAATGCAATCTATTCCCTCCAGAAGGGGAACCAGAAACTGCGAGAGCACCATGGGTGGAGAGCACTATGGCATGAACAATACTAACCACTTTTAGGAGCTAATTCCCCAGAAAGATCATCTTCATCAACAATGGGGGTATCTGAGTGGGAAAATCACAGAGTGTGCCATCAACAAAAACATCACCTCCACACAGAGAGAGTAAGCAGCCAGGATGGGCCAGAAAAGAGTTTGAGTGGTGGTCAATAAATTCTGAGCTACATCGATCCTGCAAGGACATGTGGCCAGGCTGGGACACTGTTCATCACAGGCTACACTGGCTCTGTGTCTCTTTTTACAAGATACCTTCCAAAATGCTTTCTAATGTCACCAGGACCCCATGTAGTTTTTCATTATCATTTTATTATTAAAATGTTCCATTTACATTAATAATTAAATGTCAATTTTCATTATTGTTGTCATTGGGTACTTTCAGACATGACGCTAACCACCCTTTAACCGCCCTTGGTGGTTATTTATGCATGTTGCAGGGCTGTGTCAGTGCCCTATGTAGCCCTGCAACATGCATAAATAACCACCAAGGGTGGTTAAACGGTGGTTAGCGTCATGTCTGAAAGTACCCATTATTGGTATCGATATTAGTACCGATTTCAAACAAAGATTTTGTTTTTGGTATTAGCATCAGTATTGGTATTGATTTCATGTGCCAATGAAGAATTATCATCAGAAGTTGAACTCCTCCTACTCCTTCTCATTGTGATACAGAAATTACTGCATACAATAATATATACTGCACACAATATGTAGTTTTATTTATATAATATATACAGAATCTAAGCTAAACCTAACTTATGTATAATACAATATATATATATATATATATATATATGGACAGGGGCGACAGACAGGGGAAGGGAAAAGGAAAACTCAGAGGTATATCTAAAATGTCTAATCTGTGTGTGTGTGTGTGTGTGTGTGTGTGTACCTAAGAATTCTTATATATATATATATATGTATATATATATATAAGGATTTCTAGTGTGACCACCATCAGCTTCTGCAAATGCACCCTGACAAGCAAGAGAGCTAACACAGAGTGAAGCAGCCCAGACCTACAATATTAAGGGTTGCAATGCCCTCCCCTAGAGCCCTCCTGATTGGTTCTGGGATGCAAAGTCATTGAGGAATCACAGGGTGCCATTCAACTACTGGGATCTGCTCATGCTGCTCATTGGCCAGAGATACATCCATCAGTTCCTTCCCCTTCCAGTTCAAGAGTTCAGCACTGTTTCTGGCTCCGAGATGTCTGCTCCCTCTCCACATTTCCGTCCAAAAATCACCTGCCAGGCTGCCAGGCAATAATTAAATCAATAACGAATTTTGTTATCATTACTGATTTTGTTATTTTTTGTAATTTTTGGTAATGCAGTAATGAAAACAAGAATGACAATTTTCGTTTCTGTTATTCATAATACGAAAACAACATGCACACCCCTCCAGTAGGAGGAGGCTTTCCCAGGATAATTGAATGCTGTGGCAATATTGAATGTGTAGGAAGGAAGCCTCATTATAAGCTACACTTGGCTGGGGTGGGGGAGAGATCTGCACAATCAGCACATCAAGGCACCATTCCAGCAAAGCACTTAAAAGAGATCATCTTCATTTAGCACGCAAGTGATCACAGGTCACAATCCTGCTCCCATAAAAGTGAATGGCAAAAACATCCCCAAAGAGAAGAACTATGCAGAACTTGCATAACAGCTGAGTATTATCAGACGATTTACAGTTGAGATTCTCAGAGTCATTTCAATAGCAAAGTGGTTTTACAGCTCAGCCTGCAGATTTCTCCTACAGAAGAAGAATCAATAGGAAGCTATTGACCATTTGTAACAAATTGTGTGAACTCCACTAACTACAGCAACTGAAGGAAAGGACACTTCTAATTGGCAAAGGACACTTGTTGGCAACACATAGATAGGTAACACTTAAATAATAGAGATCTTTGAAATTAAAGAGAGTGCTATGGTCCTACATCCAAAGCTCTTTGTCAGATCTCAAAATGTTTGGGGGGCAGGGAGTATTAATTCAGCTTTGTGAGCAAAGCTGAAAATACAATTTTCAAAAGTGCCTGTATGGGCCAGATTTTCAAAAGGGGTTTGCCCACATTTACCAGGTACAAGACACTTCTCAAAATGCTGTCCAGAGGCAGTGTTATGGAAACTGCTGGATGCTCAGCCCTTCTGAAAACCTGATTGTTATTTTGGTACATAATGCGAGGAGAGAGATTTGAAGATCTCCCAACAATTGGAGATCCTCAGCACTTCAAAATGGCTTAGTAGGCCTTAAGTGGTTCAAGAGTCAACATTTCACATAAAGTGAATATATGTATCAAAATTCACTTTTACTAATATTTGTGAAAAGATTGTTTCTATAAATCAGATGAAAATAAATTCCATTCCATTAATTATTGCTCTCTGCAAATGCACTTATTCATTTGGAGCATGATCTTGAAGGGTGTCAGATTCTATCACAGTACTGAACAGAGAGACTGGGGTGTGCATGTCATTTTTGTTATTACAATAACAATAACAAAAATTGTTGTTTTAATTATTGTTATTACAATAATGAAAATGACAAATATTTATTTATTTATTTATTTAGGCACAGGCTCTCGCCATGGCCGACATAGAACATAAAACCTGATACAAAAACAAACATATGAGACAGAATAAAACATAACATCCACATATCAACATATTGAACCAGCGATCCTATTTGGTATCCAGATACATTGAACAAAATTAAACATGAAGTAGTCAAAACATGTTGAGCAAAATAATGGGATCGCATGAGCAAAAAACAAACACAACCCTCCATCAATTTAAGAATAGCATTTAGTTTGGGTAACATTTAGTTCAAAAATAGTGTCACAACTTCCTTCCGTCTGCCCAAGCTAGTCGTACTTGGGTTAAAATTTCTCCCTATTGCAGCTAGGTTTAACCCCAGCCACACATCATTCACAGTTTGCCTTGCTTTTTTGCGGAACTTACTTTGGCAGAGCTTGACCCTGTAAGCACCCCTTAACCATCTCTCTTCTCTGGGAGGCCAACCAAACATATGATGCACGAGCCACCACATCCTCTTTACTCTGAAGGAAAAGCAACCACTTATATCCTTGACCTGATCCTATACACAAGGAGTTACAAATAAGCGGTTGCAACCAAACCGCCCTAAGAGCGTCATAATAGGGACAGGTCAGCAAAAAGTGTTCCACCGTCTCCACCCCTCTTTGCGGACAGGTACAGACTCGTTTCTCATAAGTAACCTTCTTGTACCTCCCTTCGACCACCGCACTCTTAACCATTTGAAATCGGAGTAAGGTGTAACTCCTCCGAAGTTTGCGGTTCTACAGGACATCTAAACAGGACTCTATCCCCCAAATGACAAATAATAACAAAAATAGAAAAATGAATTTTTGTTTTTGAAATAAAGGGAAAATACTAAAAACCATATTTCTAGTGATAACTTTTTTTTTTATTCCTATTCAGTTCTGATGCACCTTGGGGTGATTGTACCCCCAACAGATGGCACTGGGCACTTCGTGTACCAGTTTTTTTGAAAAGATTAGATAAAGGAAACTGACTTTAGAAGCTCCATACACTAGAGATGTGCAAACAGAACGTGGTTCAGATGTTTGGATGTTCGGTTGTTTGGTCCGAAACCCGAGTTCAGGTTCAGTTGTTTGGTTCGGCAGAGTTCGGTTCACATCTGAAAATAGTGCTATCAATACCGATACCAAAATCAATTTTTTTTGGTATTATTTGGCCCTGTAGCCACCCCTGGTCTCCACCCCTGGTGCCAGGAAGTCTGCTCCTCAGCTGCCCTCCCCTTCCAGACACATTTCTTCCACCCAAAGTCACGTTTTTCCCGCCACCAAACTCATCCGAACTTTTCTGAACTGTTCAGCTGTTTGAACGTTCGGTTCAACTCCGAACATCCGAACCACATTCGCACATCCGTACCATACACATTCATAGCTACCATTTTTTTTTAATCTTCTGTCCAATTTGCATGAAACCTGTGAATATTATGTTCCTCCACAAGCTTAAAACTCCTGCCAATTTTCAGAAAGATTTAATAAATGGTCCTGATGGTATAAGACATTCACTTGAAAATACATTTCCGGTTATAACATTTTCATATTCCATCCTGTTTACAAGACATTTGACAGGAAAGTATCACATACGTTCCCAGTCATCTCTGCCAAACTACATGACAATTTGATAAAGGGACCCGATTTTATAAGCAATTGAAGTTGTTCCCTTGAAGACCATTATTCCTGTCTCTTATACACATCTAGATGTGTATAAGAGACAGGGCTGTAAGAGGGAGGATGTGGAGCATCCCAAAAGACTGACAGACACATTCACTGGTCAATTACTGCATGCTTCCCACTTTACAGGGGCAATTGGTAGTGGCTTTGAGGCGGGCATAGGGGGTGGCCCTGAGGCAGGCATAGAAGGGACATAACTGGGACTTTGGGGGTAGCATCCCAGCAGTCAGGAGACATAGTTTACACATCCAGTCTGGCCAATTATCATCACAATCACATCCTGCAATTTTTGCTATGGGCATAGACACAGCTGCTGCTAGCCATCCCATAATGCTGCGTGGCTGGTTTTTTTGCAATTCATTCTGGAGCTCTTGTTATGGGTGAAGTGGATTAAAGTGGGAAGTGTCCCTTTCCACATTATGAGAAGCATGTAAGAAGAATATAACACCATTGTTAAAATTTGGTTTGAGCCATACCACTTGTGAATTATTCGTGAATCAGAAGTGAGGCAACCTGCAAACTATTTTTTCACCCAGTTTTGTTTTTTTAAAAAAGGGAGAAATAGGAGAAATCTATAATTAGTTTGTTTTTTGGTCAGTGTTTGGCAGGCAGTAATACGGGTTGTGGGGCCAGAGGGTGATATGTTTGTTTGTTTTTAAAAGTATTTTTATTGATAAATCTTTTTATTATGTTGTTACACACACTGAATCTTAGGGGAAGGGCAGGATAAAAATTTAAATAAAATAGTTCTCCCCCTCTCCTCCTTGGGGAGGAGGCTAGTTGTTCCTGTTCACCTTATTAGGGAGGAGGGAGTAAGGATGTTCACAGGAAGCAGTGGCGGCTCCCCCTGCAGAGATTTGGGGCATTTCCCCCCCAAAGATTGCAGGGGCCACCGCCGTTGCTTAAAATTGTGTTGTTTTTTTTAAAAAAAACACCACACTGCTTATGACAGCTACAGCAGCCTCTGAGCTGCTGCAGAGGCTGCTGTAGCTGTCACTGTTGTTCTTCTCCCTTTGGGGACCCACTACACTTGGAGCAATGTAGTTTTTTTAAAATTATTATTATTTTTAAAAAATTGCCTGAGTGTCCTGGCTCTGCAGGGACACGTGAGCAATTTTTTAAAAAAGTACACTCCCCCCCCCGCCCCGCCTGCAGCCAGGGACCACCACCGCTGGAACTCCAGGAGCAGGTAAGAGTACTGATCCCTCCCTCCCCCACCCTGTACCCTCCCTCCTTCCCTCCACCCATCCCCCCATCCTGCACCCACCTCCCCCCATGCTGCACCCAGCTTTCCTGACCCCCCCATCCTGCACCCAGCTTATATATATATAGTGCATATGTGTTTATTTTATAATGTGATTTTATATATTATAATGTGATATATATATAATGCATATGTGTTTATTTTATAATGTGATTTTAATGTTGTAAGCCGCTTCGGGTCTCCAGAGGCAAGAGAAATAACATAGAACTATGATGAAATAAATAAATAAATAAATAAATAAATAAATATTATTTAATTTGATATATATATATATATATATATACACAAATCAAATTAAATAATAAATAAATAAACCACGACAACACCCCTTACTCCACCCTCCTCTCTCCCCCCTGCCAAAAGCCTGACAGAAGAGCGGGGTCTTACAATTTTGGTGGAAGATCAGATGATCGGACTGAGATGGACCTCCACCAGAAGGGCTTTCCACAGCAATGATGCAGCTTCTGAGGACGCCCTCCTGTCTGCCGGAATCCGTCGATAATGTGGGACTTCCAGGAGGGCATCCCCAGACAACCTCAGAGGCTGCCCCAGGATCCAGTGGGTGAGGCATGCTTTCAGATAAGCGGGGCCTAGACTGTGTAGGGCTTTTTAGGTCAAACCAGTAGGGCACAAAAGATAATCAGTAGCCAGTGCAGTGCATGGAGCACCGGTGTTATTTGCTCCCTGAGGCTCGTCCCTGTAAGGAGATGAGCCCCTGAATTCTGCACCAGCTGCAACTTCCGAACCATCACCGAAGGCAGACCGATGTAGGCTGCATTACATTAGTCTAGCCTTGAGGTGACAAACGCATGGATGATTGTGGTGACTGGTGAGATCGGAGTCTGAGACGTATGGGCGGAACTGCCTTACCAGATGTAACTGGCAAAAGGCACTCCTGGCCACAGCCGACATCTGGAAATCCAGGCACAGCTGCTGATCCAGGAGCACCCCCAGAGTCCACACAGATGGAACCAGTGGAGGAAGGATACCCCCAATAATGGAGGCAGCAACCTCATTCAGATCATCACCTTCGTATTATCGGGATTGAGCTTAAATCGACTTCCCCTCATCCATTCCCCCACAGTCGCCAGACACCATGATAGCAGGGAGAAAGCAGGACCTAGGTCCTATTAAAAGGACAAATACAACTGGGCATCATCCACTTATTGATGACAATGAAACCCTCATCTGCGCATGACCTTTCCTAGTAGCTACATATATATGTTAAACAAGAGAGGGAGATGGATAATCCTCAAGTACCACTGGCTGGGATCTACCTGTAAGGTAAGAGCAGAACCACTGCAAAACCACTCCATCTACCCAGGCCAAGTCTCGCAGGCAAGTCAACAACATCTCATGGATCACAGTATCAAAGGCCACTGACAGATCTAGTAGAACTAGAAGGGTACATACAGCCACTATCCAGTTATACAAGGAGGTCATCCACCAAGGCCACCAGTGCTGTCTCTGTGCCATACCCCGTATGAAAGCTGGACTTCATGGGATCCAGAGAACTAATGCAACCCAGATGCACCTGTAGCTGATGGGCCACCACCCGTTCAATAACCTTCCCTAAAAAGGGAATGTTAGAGACAGGGCAATAATTTTCAGGGGCATCAAAGTCAAGAGATGGTTTTTTGAGGAGAGGATGAACCACAGCCACTTTCAAGCACTCCGGCACTCTCCCCTCTCAAAGGGAGGCATTGATAATCCCCAGTCCCCACCAGCACCGTCCCCAAAATCTCCCTGGAAACTCATATAAGCCAGGATGGGAACAGATCTAACTCACAAGTTGTGGCATGAACAGACCCCAGGGCATCTGCCACATAGGCAGGCGTCACCAGTTAAAAATCCTCCCATAAACACTGACAAAACAGGGCATTCCCCACCTTTGACTCTGCCACTGCATCCCAAAATGTGGAGCCAAAGTCAAGCTCAATGCAAATTATTTTATCTACAAAGAATGCCAAAAGCATGTCACAGTGGGCTGTGGAAAAATCCTACTCTTATGAGATGGGAGTAGGGCTAGACGCGTGGGCAGAGGACGGCCCAGTGTCTCAGCCATCCTGGGAGGTCTGGGAGGATCCGCCAAATCATCTTAGAACAAGCATGGTTCCAGAGGATCTCGGGGGAGACCCTACTCCTATTTTTCTGACATAGGGTATTCAACACGATCACACATACCTTACCAGGGTGAACTCTGGAAAGGGATAGAGGGTAAGTTTATTGGTTGCTTAGCACACAGGAGGCAGCTAGCAGAGAAGCACCTCGGGGACCTCCTGCCAAAAGTTAAGATAGTCATGTAAGGATATATTGATTAGATACAAATTTTACAGGGGAGTGGGGAAGCAGGCAGTCCCCCTTTTTGCCCCAGATGTTGCAGTTATCAATAAAGATTGTGCTTTTGAACCCACACCAATATCCTTGCCTCCTGCAATGCAATGACAAATATTCCTTTGAAAATCACATTCCTGTTTTAAAATCATGGTTTGTTTTGTTTGCTTCTTTTAAGACATTAATCACAAACAAGTCAATCCCTCTCCCTCCCCACCACCTGAAAGAAGTTGCCTCAGCTTTTGGAGGCCCTGTTTGAAATGCCCTAAAAGGATTTGGCTCTCAAACACCAAATTACTTTTTAGGAGGGCACAACCACCATACAAAGTCGTTTCAGTGTCTAAATCAACATGCCTTTTTTTTCATTCTCAAGAAAACTAACATAATATTTTTGAGTGAATTTATTAGTTAATAAAGAAACTACCACAAAATGACATACAATCCTCTTACTCATAAAAGCCCCTTCCCTGGATTCCAGCCTTTGGGCTTGTGGTTCCCTTCCCCAATCAGCACCCTATTTCAGAGCCTCTCCTAGAGGTGTGCACCAAGGGCCCATGTCATTTTTGTTTTTGTGTTTTCATTTTTGTTATTTAAATCTGTCGTTTTTATTTTCATAAATATCAAATTGTGGTTTTTGTTTTTGATTTCATTTTCGTTTTCCATTGGTTTTAATGGAAAACACATTTTTGTCTGTTCCTTTTTTATTAATTATTATTATTATTATTATTATTATTATTATTATTATTATATTTAACTGAATCTTGGAGGGATTATACTTAAAATGGATGGCATTATGTGTACCAAAGTACAAAGAGATTGGATAAAAACATCCAATTTTAGAAGCAGTTGAATTATACTGTTTTGCAAAAATCTTCATATACATTAACTATAACTTCTTTGCCTCACATTTAATGTAGATGAAACTTGTCAATTTTATACCCCTTCTCAATTTACTATCTCTGCCAACTTTCAGAAGAATTGGATAAACGGTCCTGGTGGTATCAGCAATTAACATATAAATGTATGTCTGACTGTAACATATTTGTAGTTCAACCAGTATACATGAAATTTGGCATGGATGTATACCAAACATTCATAATCATCTATGCCAAATATCATAAAGATTTGATAAAGGGTCCCAATTTTATATGCCTGCATACCATATTCAGAGAAGTGGCCTATGACAGGGATTCTCTTACGTGTCACTGTGGTATAAGATTGGTTTGTGATGTAAATTGACAAGCATAAATGTCAAAAAAATATCCTCATTCTGTTCTGTGACCAGCACAAATCCTCTCCCCCACTTTTTACTGGGAACTCAGAAGCATCTGTTTAGGAAAGAGCCAATAGAGATCAGGGGCAGCTCCCCCTGCAGGAAGTTATGGGCGGTGCCCCCCAAAGTCCTGCGGGGGCACTGCCACGATTTTAAAAGTTTTTTTTTTAAAAAAAATCTGTGCTGCCGTTTATGACAGCTACAGCAGCCTCTGAGCTGCTGCAGAGGCTGCTGTAGCTGTCACTGAACTCGTTCTCCCTTTGGGGACCCACCCACTCCACTGGGAGAGGGAGTGAGTCCCTGAAGGGACAAAAAGATTCAGCTGCTCAGTCGCCCAAAGCATTTTCCTATGGCAAACGCGATTTGGGCGGCTGAACTCCTCCATCCACAGCACGTATAGGATGTGCTGTGGAGGGAGGGGCTACAGCCTTCCATTGTGCTCAATGGGCGCAATGGAAGATCTCGCCAGGGCGGTCGCGCTGACAGCCCTAGCGAGATAGCTTGGGTGGGAGGCTGAGGAGGGGGGAGCAATGCGCATGCACGTTTCCTCCCTGCCTCAGTCCCCCAAGAGAGAGTCCCAGAGCAGACTTAGCTCCCTTCGCTGGTAGCTTGCTCGGGTGGGCTCTCTGCACAGGACCACCTCTCTGTACGGGCCACCAGGCGCTAGGGAGCTGAGCTGCCCCCTGGTGCCACGGGGGAAGCAGAGTGTGCCTGCCTCCGGCCCGCTCCAGGGGAGCTGACTCAGCTGGCTGCAAACAAGCCCAAGCGCCGCAGGGCAGTCGCAGCCTGCTGCTCGCTCGCACAGGGGTCTCCCTAGAGCCAGCACGCCTTCGTCTTCCTTCCAGGGCCAGAATGGAGCATGCTGTGCTGGACTGGATGCAGCTCCCCATCCCTCCTCTCCGCGGAGGTAAAAGCCTGAGTCCATTACTTTCCATGTTCACAAACTTAAATGAAATATTCTCAAAAATCAAGGGTCCTGTCCCTTTGGTTTTCCAAGGAACAGCTAGGCTAGAGGAAAAGAAAAGAAAAGAAAAGAAAAGAAAAGAAAAGAACCCAGAGTGATTTGATCAGTTCCAAGAATCTTTCAACCCAAGTCATTTAAAAAACTGTAGATTTTAAGGCCAGAGGAGATCAATATGACTCTCTCCTCTGCCCTCCTGTGTAAAATAGGCTGTTGATTTCAGCTTCTGCCTGAAATGATACAGCCTCAATTTAAAAGGGGATCCAGTCTTGATTTACCTTACTTTGTTTTGTGAAGGAAGCACTAACAAAGATTAGAACTGTCTTTTTTTTTTTCAAGCATACTAAAGCTACCATTGATAAAGCTATGCTAGATTATCTCTATTAAGGAACCACTGGGCATGAACTTCATGGGTGCCACAGATCTCTTCTGGTGATATGACTCTAACAGTGTCATATTGGCCAGCATGTTATAATGTTGTCTTTATATTGCTTCACTCATCTTGTAGACAAAGGAAGGTGAGTGGACAGGTAGATTGTGATAGATGTGGACTAGAGCATACCATAGTTTAATAACAATACAACTATGGGGATGACCCTCTGACTGTTTAATGCTGGCTCAAGTCCCATTAAGTGAAGGCCCCAGAGGATAGCCAGAGGACTGTGCCTTATGCAGAGCTCATCCAGTAATCGCTGGCCCAGCAGACTGCAGGCAGGGGAAGCCTCTCTAGACACAGAAGCCTGCAGGAAGCAACAACCTACCTGCTTGCTGCCGCTGTGGGGGGGCTCTGGGGGCTTGCTGCTTGTGCCCCGCGGCCCCGCTTGCTCCGCTGCCACCGCTGACACCACCGCCGCCGCTGATACCGCCGCTGCTGCTTTGCTCCCCGCTGAGACCTGCGGGGAAACAACGAACAGTAAGGCTGGGGGTTAGGGGGGGAACATAGAGGCCAGCCACGTGGGCTGACCTGTCCCCTCCCCCCC
>QEPC01010573.1:204803-230289 GCA_003113815.1 Sphenodon punctatus | reverse complement strand
GGGGGAAGTCCCTGGGTCCACCCCCCTTTTCTAACCCCCCTTTTTCTACAACCCCCACCCTACCACCCTAGCCCTGTAACAACAAAAGCCCACACAGCAACCAAAACAAATTCCCCTGCCCCCCTGCTGCCCCTGAAGTGCCCCCTAAAGTGCCACGCCCTTTGGCGCTTGTCCCGGGGTTTTTAAACCCCCCGCTACTTCCCAATATGCTGATGACACCCAATTACATCTCTCTTTTTCATCAGACCCAGGTCTGGCAGTCTCAGTGCTTACCTGGTACTGTCAGCTGTGGGGGACTGGATTAGTGCAAGGTGCTTGAAGTTGAATCCTGACAAGATGGAGGTGATGGTTGTGGGGAAAGCCAGGGGAGTGATGGCCCTCATTAATGATGGGGTCTTTCCTCCCCTGTTATCTTGGGTCTGTAATCTGGGGGTGCTTCTGGATCCGCAGCTCCACCTGGATGTCCAGGTGGTGGCTGTGGTGAAGGGTGCATTCTGCCAATAACATCTGGTATGATGACTTGGGCTGTATGTCTCAGTCTCAGACTTTGCCACAATCATCCATGCTTTTATTACTTCAAGATTAGACTACTGTAACACTCTCCACATGGGACTACCCTTGATAATGGTCTGGAGACTGCAGGTGGTGCAGAATGCGGTAGCTTGTCTCCTGAAGGGGACGAGTCATCGCGATCACATTACTCCAATGCTCCGTTCTCTGCACTAGTTGGCCAATAGTCTTTCGGGCTCAATTCAAGGTGTTGGTTTTAACATTTAAAGCCCTAAATGGCCTGGACCTCACCTATCTGCAGGATCTCCTCATCCTCCAGATTCTGGATCAGTCTCAGCGGTCATCTGGGAGCGCCCCCCTTGAGGTTCCCCAGGTTTCCCAGATGTTGACCATGAGGAGGGCATTCTTGGTGGATGCTCCATGGCTGTGGATCTCCCTCCTGTTGGAGGTCCGCCTGGCCATAGACCTACCCTCCTTTTGTAGGCAGTGTAAGACCTGGGTGTTGTGCTGGGCCTTTTCTGAGGAAGACGGAATGGGTGGGTTGGGTTAGGGTGGAGGATTTATTGTGGGGTTATTTTAATTTGGGATTAATTTTATAATTTTATTATTTTAAATGTTGTTAGCTACCCCGAGCTACGTGTGCAGGAGGGGGTGGCATATAAATGCATAAATAAATAAATAAATAAATAAATACTGTAATGAGTCAGCATGGGTAGCATGGCTAGGAGGGGTTGAGGTGGACTGCACTTCATCGTCCGCACTAACATCAGCAGTTATTTATTTATTTATATTTATTTATATTTATTGGCCAGCCACCATACCTATGACATCCTGGGGTGGCTCACAAAAGGTAAAACAATAATAACACACATAAAAACATCAAATATAAATGATTAAAAAGTTAGGCATGGGTTCTCTGATTGTTGTTGCTCCAACTCTCAAGAATGGAGGGAGACACTGTGGGGGTGTTGGGTCTTACCAGCACTCACCCACAACTCGAGCAATGAGCCCCTGCCACAGGTGGATGGGTATGTACACAACCCTACCAGTATAGGGGAGCATCTTCTCCAGTCAACTAGGGAAAAGATGTGGTGGGGAAAATATGTCAACATATGTGTCCTCTTCTTTACTAACCCTATTCCTGATCACAACACTAAATGGGATAAAGAGGCTGAGAAGTTCTGACACCCAAAGGTGGAAAAGAAGTGGTCCAACTGGATGATCGCCTATGCATTTCAGCATGTCATCGTTCAGCAAGCTTTTCAGGAACACGAGTCTGAATTGCTTAAATATGGCCAGCAACATAGTTAGCTGGGCATATGACACAAATACCACAGGGGCATGGCTTCAGTATGACGAAGAATTTTGCCAGTGAGCTGCTATCAAATCGGGCTTGCCCCAGAATGCCCACAGGCAAGATCTATGGTAAAAAAGTATGACCAACTTTAGGGCCAACCCCTGCTCTGATAGCAGTCATGTGCTTACAAAAAGTGGGGGCGGGGCTTCAACAACTATGAGGCAGGTACCTATGAGGGGTGCCCTGGGAACTAGATAGGGCAGGTATGCTGAGACTACAATGGCCTAGGTAGGTGTTTTTCAACCTCATGTCAGTTTCAACACTCATGCTCCCACTGTGTTCAGCAGCAGCCACAAGTTGCATCTGCCTTTATGAACAAGCCTCTGGCAAATTGCCCCCTCATCATCATGTCAGATTAACTAGTGAGATGAGGGAGAACCTTCCACATAGGAAAATTTCCTGGTCTAGTACAATGGATTCAGTTTCTGGTGGGACCAGCTGCTCTTTGAAGTTGAACTCCAGGTCCAATCTGATGCTGCAGGAGGTTTAGGATCTGAGGTCTGTTTTGGAGGGCAGTAGTGTGCCCAGCCATAACTGACCACATGGTATGAGGAAGGGCTCTCCAGGGCAATCATATTTCTCACATTCTTCCCCACTGTAGTTCAAGTACACATATGGGTAGCCTCCCTGGAAAACAGGAGGGTACTTTTTGGGTGTGACAACATGGCAGTAGTTTAGGTCATCAGTTCCTTGTCATCTAAGTCCCCATGGGTAATGAAACTAGTTAGGGCATTTGTCCTTGCCTGCCTGAGACAGAACATACTTTTCATTACCAAATATGTGCCAGGTATTAACAACAGCATACCTGATGCCCTTTCTCATTTTCAGATGGCTTGGTTTTGCTCTTTGGCTGTGGGAGCCAAGAACACACCAGAGCCTATGACAGATGAGCTTTGGACTGTTAGATAGCTGAACTCTTTGACACGATCCAGGGATCCCTGGCCCCAAGGACCAGAACTGTTTGTCAACAATCATTCCTTCCTTTTCAGTATGGCCCCTTGAATTCCATATCCTGGAACCTCATGTGTTCCAGTACAGTTTGGCCCTTAGGCAGAATCAGTCCTTAGGTGGAATGAGTTTTTGGAATATGCAAGGTACCAGTCCTTAATCATTATATAAGATTGGGGGACAGCCCCCACCCACCCCCGACTTCTATTTTCCTGTGATGGTCAAGAGCTGGTCCTGGCAACAGGGGCAGCAGGCAGACATGTGCACCCCATTTCATTTGGTCAGGGCCCTGCAGTTAGCATGTATGTCAATACTTATGAGGTAACCTTAATCGGCACAGGTATTTAAAGTATAGGCAGCTTTCTAGACTTGTCTGGATCCCTCTTTGATAGCTTGGCTTGAAAGCCAGACTTAGCCCCTCTCTCAGTCAGTCCCTTCTGGCAACTGACTCCTCTGCCTGTCTTACTGCTGGTTTTAAGGCCTCTTAGCTCCTCCCTCTTCTCCAAATCACTCCCCTGGATCATGAGGGAAACTAAAGACCCTGCCTATCACTTACTGCTAATTTTTAGGCTTCTTTCACTAGCAGCAGTTGTGGGCAATTACAGCCCTATCTGCAGGCTCTCTTTTCCCTCTATGAGACTTCTACTTCTGTTTTCAGCTAGGTTTACTTTCCAATCTGGTACAGATGGGTAAGCTGGCTCCTGATTCAAGGTACAATAGATAGGGACACACGCTGAAGATGGGGGGCATATCCTTTAGGGGAGCTCCCTTAACATCAAGCTTAGATTCTCTAAAACCAGCCAGATGAGGCAGGGATGGTGATCAAACTGCACCATGCCAGTAAGTCAGAATTGTGCATGGTGCAGGCAGGCAGGCAGGCAGGCAGGGCATATTTAGCTCACCCTCTGAATTACACTGGCCCCTTCTTCATGCGTGCCAACAGGGTGTTCTTGATCCACTACCAATTCATAGTGGTTTTTCAATAGTACATTCATCTCTGGCTCCCACTGGATCACAGCGGAAAAGCCAATAATGAAATTAGGAAATGGGTGGAGTCCTGGAGAGGTACGAGCTTTACTGGACTGATTGGGTCCACTTATTGAATGCCGAGGTCCATTTATATTTAGGGAAGAGAAAAGAGAAATTGAAAGATGTTCTGAAATTGATTTCTTTTGGCAACAGCCCATGGAGAGTTGGGTTGTTGTTTTTTTGGAAGAACACAGATAACATTTAGGGGACATCTCCATAAAAGATGGGGAAAGGGGACAGCACACGAGGAGGGAAATGGCCCAGTGCTTACCCCTTTCCAGGGAGTTAGTGGGAACAGCTATTAAAATTCAAAAGAATATGTGCAGTCTTGAAAAGTACATGGCACATCAGTTGGCCGCTGCTTCTGGGGACCTCGTTAGGTGACCCATGCAGAAAGCATCCCCACCCCCACTGTCCAAGCTGGGCATCTTAGGCAAGGACTGGTGGCTTGCTCATAAGAGCTTGAACCTGGGCTGTACTTTGGGGTCTCTGGCTGTTAATAGGTTGTAAACTAGGGCTGAAATACGATCTCGATTTTCTCTCAATTCTCAACAAGAATCACGGTTCTTGACTCATTTTTGTTGAGAATCAATAATTAGGGGGAAAACCCAGTTTGACACTTTCTCAGTTGATATTTTTTTCCGACCTTTACTGTTTACCCTTTTCCATGATTTACTGCGTACCATATACAGATTATGTACCACCTACCATCAAAATGGTGGCAACCATGCCAGTGCCATGTTGGAAGAGGGCTGTGTATGTGTACAACAGTTGCAGTGGCCATTTTGTGCATGCACATTCGGGACAAATGCAATAGATCAGGGGTGGGGAACCTCAGCCGCAGGGACCAAATGCGGACCTCAGCAAGTTTTTATGTGGCTCCTTTCCAGTGCCCAGATCTGGCCCCTGGAGCCATTCTCTACCCTCAAGCAATAAAAAACTGAGGTCATGATAATGGAACAGAGAGGAGGGCAAGAACACAAGGGTAGATGACAGATCCATGGCACAGATCCATGATCTGGGACCTCCTTTTCTTGAATAAACCTATTAAGCACCCCCTTCCCCAAACTCTATGTGGCCCTTGGAGCATGTGCTAATTTTTAATGCAGCCCCAAGAACAGAAGGCATTTCACACCCCTGCAATAGATGGTAAGCAGTACACAGTAAATTGGTATACAGTACACTGTAAATCATGGTAAATGATAAATTTTGACAAGATTCTCTTCAAGGTCTTGAACCATTACAGAGACTGTCCCAAGATCTCGGTAACAATTTCCAATTCTCATGAGATTTTCATGAGAAACAAATTAATTCTCACTTCAGCCCTATGTAGACCACTGAACCAGGTTTGTTCCTAGAGATGGAGTTTCCCCACCCTCCTTTTTGCTCTTTTTGAATATGTTAATAAAGAGTGTGGCCTTTTAAACCCCACTTAAGTTTCTTTGTCCGCAGTGCAGAGCCAAATTATTTTGCCTATAAAATTTTGTGGTAGAGAAATAGTTTTAATAATACTTCTAGAAAGCAATTAAAAATATAAACTACAATGTTAGGTTAAGAGAGGCAACCATTAACTCTGGAAGTCGATCAGTCATTTACAGATGCAGAAAACACATCCACATGAGACTGGGAGTCTGTAATGGGTTTCTGGCATCAGCCAATTCGTTATTGCTGCTTGACTCTTAATCAGTGTTCCACTACCAGTGGCATAGGATAACTCTATCCATGTCCTTGTCAAGCTGCAGAACATTCAGCATATAAAATATAGACCTATATACACACTTTATTTTCTCCTTGGAGAATTTATGTACCATTACATTCCATTATATTTTTTTCCAGCTGAACATTTAAATAATGTTGAATCAGTGATCACTAAACCAAACTACTCTTTGTTCAGCAAGGTTAAGTTCTTTGACTCCCAGTTGCCTGTAAATATGTGACAAATTCCAGTATAATGCAGATAAATTATTACAGTTATGCCCCAACTTCTAATTAAGCCTTCAGAGTCAGCAGCTGCTGAACTATATATCTAAACCAGCAACAGTTTCTAAATCCATCCTCAAGATTGCATCTTTAAAATACAAGGAAGCAAACGTGCCAACGGTCAAATGTTTCATTAGTGTGACCAATGGTTTGCATGCGGCATAACTGTTTGCTTCAGAAAACCATGGAGCAGCACACTAAACAGACCAGCATACTCTTCCTATTGCCTTCCTTTAGGGATGTGTGAATGCGGTTCGGGAGTTGAGAGTTCGGACCGAACTCGGTCCGTTCGGACAACCAAATGGAATGACCCTAACCAACCAAACCGAACTCAGAAATGACCGAACAGTTCAGTATCGTTCGGGTGAGTTTGGATGAGTTCGGGCGGCAAAAAACATGACTGGGAGGGGGGGTAGCTGAGGAGCAGACTTCTTGGCACCAGGAGTGAAGAAGCTTGGAGTAGCAGTCAGCCTGCCCAATCAGCATTCCTTTTTTCCTCCAACCACTGGCTTCGCAGTCTGCAATTGGACATGGGGAACATGGGGCTAGGCTGCACAGAGCCAATGGGGTTTGTGGTAAGGCGGGTGCAGCAAGTAACAAAATTCATTGCCCTCCCCCCTTCCAACACCTTCTGAGCTAGCCACTGTTCCTGACAGCAGGTGTTTTCAGAAGTCTCCCTCTCCGACTCCCAGCAGTTTGTGTTCCTTTCTATTCCTAATCCATTGCCATCCTCCTCCTATTTCACCCATCCCATCCCACACATTTACCTCCCTAGTTTCATTTATTTAGATTTGATTAGATAGATTTACCCCTCCCTGTGTTCTTTCTCCCGCCTCCATTGAATCCTCCCCTCCTATTCCATCCCAGATTCCCTTCCCCTGTTTTTTTAAAATTTATTTAGAGTACAATTAGATTGATTTAGGTTTCATTTCAGTTTTGTACCCCTACCTGTGTTGTTTGTTGTGAGCTGTCTGTGTTTTCCCCCTCCATCCCTGTGTAATATTGTATATAGAGATAGAAAGATATTAGAGAGTTACTATAGATAGATACATAGTTGTAGGAGTTAGCTTAGTTATAGAGATTGATATAGTGTTCATGTGTAGTAGTTATTCAGTTATAATATTTTAGAGTGTGTCTGTAGAAACCAAACCACACAGCCACAACACACACACAAGTTCACAACACTTTTCACACAACCCACACAGACACCACGAGAACACATGCAATCAAAATACCATTTCCAGTTTCTGGTCTTTGGCGCAATCACGGGACCAAACGATATTGATACTGATACCGATAGCGAAAATAAAATCGTTGAAATTGGTATCGGTATCAATATCGAAAATGACATTGCAGTCTTTGCCAGCCTATCTGAGTGCCCAGTCAGGTTGCAACGCTCAAAGCTCAGTCTGCCTGCCTCAGTCTGCCTGCCTTCTGCACATCTGCCCACCCAGGTTGCAAAGCTCAAAGCCTGCCTCAGTCTGCCTGCCTTCTGCATGTCTGACCACCCAGGTTGCAAAGCTCAAAGCCTGCCTCAGTCTTCCTGCCTTCTACACATGCCACGCTGCCTATATGCCCGCCCTGTGGGCAAAGCTCAAAGCCTGCCTCAGTCTGCTCATGCCAATGTGCTCTCCGTGTGAGCAAAGCTGAAGCCCTGCCCCAGGCTGCCTGCCTCTCATGCCAAGGTGACTGTCTGCCTGCCCTGGCAACCCTGGGTGATGTGCCCCACTGGGCCCTTGCAATCAAATGTCTGCCACCGCTGCCAATGCTGCCTCTGCTGTGCCACGGGTTCTGCTACTGGGTAATCCAATGTCTGCTGCTGGGTGTCCACATGATTCACCACCGGGCAAGTCTTGAACAATTTGCATTAGAGGTTCTTGAGTTCTGTTGAGTATGAGCCAAGCCTGCAACACCCGGCCAAGTGGGGGTGCTGCCATCCACCAAGCCCTGGCCAGGTTTCTGCTGCTGCTCCACCCATGCCAGCCAGCCTGCCTGCAAGCAACCTCCTCTTGGATATTTCCTCACCTGCCTCAGTGATGATGCTGGATACTTCCTCTAAGTCCAAATAGCTGTCTGTGTCCAATAGGAGCAGAGCTGGCTGTCCCTGGGCCATGCTGTAAGCAAACAAGGACCCTCCATGTGGGAGCTGTCATTCCAATTAATCCAGAAGCTGCCACTCCTGTCCCAGGACCCATTCCACTGGCCATCATTCCACTCGTGTGGAGCCATCATTCCACCACATCAAGAAACAGCCAGTCACTCCAGCCCCAGGACCCACCTTCAGTGTTCTGGTCTCTATGTTACAGGCATGGGAGGCTGTCCATCCACGTCATCTAGAAGCCAGCAACTCTAGTCCAAGGGTGCACTAACAGGGTTCTGAGACTGTCATTCTGCTCACAGGAAGCTGTCATTCCTCTGCATCAAGTAACAGTCACTCCAGCCCCAGGACCCACCCTGGGGCTGGGTTCTGGGGCCTACATTACAGGCAAGAAGATGCCCATCCAGGGCTTGGTGGTTGGCATGGCACCCATACAGGGCCAGGTATTGCAGACTGGCATCCTACTCACCAGATCTCAACCATCTCTTCTGCAAATTGGTCATGTAGCCTTACCCAGTGGTGATTCATTTGGCCATCCATCCATCCAACCAGCCAGCCACTTCCTGATGTGATGGCAACTATAAATGGAGAACCCATCCAGTAGAGAGCAAGCAGAACTGGAGGCCTGCCATCCTGCAATGCCCGGACAACCCAGGGTGCCAAGCACCAAGCCTTCCCGGTCTCTGCTGCTGCTGCTGCTGCTGCTGCTGCTGCTGATGATGATGATGGCCTGCCATGCCACCACAGGCACCCCTGGGGGTCCCTGGAGTGCTCCAAGTCTCACGGCAGGTCTGAACTCCGCCGAACATTTGGCGGGACCGAACTCCACTGAAACGAAAAACCGAACCAGAACTCGGTTCCTGAACCAAACATCTGAACAAGAACTCGGTTTTTCAACTGAATGGACGAACATCCGAACTCTGTTCGATTTGCACATCCCTACCTTCCTTTCTGGATTGAAGTAGGCCAGTAAAATTGAAAATTGAGAAATTAAAAACTGATTAACGAAAGTTGCTTTTTACATGTATTTCATTATTAGTGTTCCAAATCCAAACGCTAAAGGTAAAATCCAGGACTTAAACGTGATCTTGTTTTGGTTTTTTCTTGATTCTCATTGAGAATGAAGCTTCTCAATGAGAATTAAGGGGGGAAATGAAAAACAAGAAAAGCCCCCAAAGTCCCAATCACAACTATTTCTCATTGAGACTTTTTTCTTGATTTTATTCATTTTTTTTAGAAAAGGATTGTATGAGCAAAATGGACACCAGGGGCGTTCTGCAAATGCTCAGCCCTTTTGAAGAATGGCACTGGCAGTGTCACTGACATTTGGAAAAATGAAGTCGTTCTGCGCATGGGTGGCAGCCATTTTTGACTGCCACCCATGCCACTTTTGGAAAAGGCTGCACATGCGCAGAACAGTCAGATGGCAATTTTTCAAATATGTAGGGTTTTTTTTAGTGAGATTCTCATGAGAATCTCGCACTGTTTGCAAGATTTTGGTGAGATCTTCCTAATGGTTCTTGTTTCTCATGAGATTCTTGCAAGAATCAAATTGACTCTCATTTCAGCTCTAGAAAAATAAACAAGACAATGAAGAAAAACAAATAAGCCAGAGAGTCAGTGTGGTGTAGTGAATAAGGTGCTGGACTTGGTCCTAGGAAGCCAGGGATCAAATCCTTTCCTAGCCATGAACTCACTGTGTGGCCTTGAGCAAGTCTCAGCCTCAGTTTCCCATCTGTAAAATAGGAAAGTGTGTATGTTTTTCTGTTCCCTCACCCTTGTCCATCTTTGATTGTAAACCCACTGGTCAGGGACCAGTCTCCAAAATCTATGACTATAAAGCACTGCGTATACCTATTAGCACTATAAAAATAGTTAGTAGAAGTAGTAATAGACTGCTGGGATCTGTGTTTGGTCTGTGCAGCCCTCAGTCATAATTTAGTGCAACAGACCTCACCGATGGGCAGGTATTCTTCCCCAGCATGCGCCGGCCCCCTCCCATCACAGAGAAGTGGTTGCTCCTCAGATATGATAGGCTTTAGCCCGTGACTCTGATGGGCTGCAACCAAGTTGATTGGATGTGGACACGGTGGCGCATATTAGCCTGCATCAGCCAGCATTCACCCACATGGCGGGCTCCACATTCACGGGGGCTATAAATACAGTGAGTAGCAGACTGGTGTGGGCAAACATCTGGTGAACATCTAATGAACAGTAGTCTAATGTGGACTAATGTTAGCTAATATGGGTATTGTCGCATATGTTTTCACCTTTTGTTGCAGAGAATTGGAAAGGAAAAGGAAGGGTTTACGAGACAAAACATTTCCTTACCAAGGAAAGAGTTTTGTTTAAAAGGAAATGGGGAGTGGGCCATATAAAAATAACAACGACAACCTGGAGCATTTCCTGGAGGAATTGTCTATCAGTTTAAGCATTTGACACCAATGGGATTAGAATCCTAGGAGTGTAGAGTTGGAAGGAATCTTGATAATCATCTAGTCCAACTCCCTGTCTCCTGAATCACCACAGGCTGGGACTCGTTGCAACTGAGGGGCAATAGGTCTGTATTTTACACGAGTAATTCTCACGCTTACGTTGCCATTTCAAGTTTATTAGACTACATGTATTAAGGGCCCCTGCAGCCCCCAACACACAGGGCTCTGTGCAGTTGTACACTTAGCATTTGCCTGGATACTACCCTGGATGTATTATTGTCCCCGTTGCTGTAAATGTGGTGATAGAGGGGAAACAGAAAGAACACAACTCAGATGTCTGGAGTGATAGGCCCATGCATACGATCACAAAACTTTCTACATAAAGGGTATGATAGGCTCAATACTTTCAAATAGTGCCTGCCCGCAGTATCATACAGAAAGAAGATTATATCAATTAGAAGGTCAATCAAAGATAGCACAAAAACTCTCTGAATAGACACATGTACGTATTCAATTCAATTAAAACTTGATTTTCACTGCTCTAATTGTCCCCATTGTGCTAATACTATAATTGCTACCATTTCCTTATATAATCTTCTTCCAGATCCTATCAAAAAGGGATACAACACCTAGAAAACTTACACATGCCTTGATACGTTTTCAAAGCAGAGAACAGGAGGTGCAGTGTTAATTTGCAAGCAGGTTCTGCTAGAGAATGATGGGATAATGCAACTCATTAATTTCTCATTAAATGTGGGAAGCCAACCTTTTAAATCATAATTAGACAATAACAAGACAAAATCCTCAAAACAAAACCAGAGTGTCAAGTATGTGCCTTCTAAAGGGACATCACAATAAATTTTCTGCAGTTGCTAATGGATTAATAATTAGATAGCTTGCTTAATAGGATGGTGCTTATTATTAATAGAATTACTACCAGTACAAGCTTTTGGAAAGGAAAAGGTGGTTAATGATCCCTTCCTTTTAAAGAATTAATATACATAACAGCGTATGATGTACAATTCTCATGATCAATGGCTGCTCCTTGTTTCTCTCCTCCTTTCTCTTGTGCCTTTCTTCTTTTTCCTTGTTAATCTTTTACTATATGCATTTGGATGTGATTGACATCAATGCTGTTTGTTGACAAGGTTGGGCTGACTGGGATTCTCTAAAGTAAAGTGATGTTATTCATTTACCTAATTTGTCTCAGTACAGAAGTGCAACACGAAAGAGAACAGAGGTGTTAAAGAACTCATATCAGCTGTAGAAAAGGTGTCAGGAGTGTTTTGGGAACCACAGTTAAGCAGCCAATTAAAAATGGAAAATACATGCATGTGTGTAACCTTGTCTGCTGTATGGTTTGGAAATGGTTGGAAAAAGAGAAAGAAAAAGAAAGAAAGTACAGATGGTAGAGAACATTGTGAGAAGATTGGTAGACACACAGAGGGTGGTCAGAATGTGCACAGAAAAAGTGAGAAGGGGTAGGTATGGGCGAACAGAATGCAGTTCGGATGTTCAGTTGTTCGGTTCGAAACCTGAGTTCGGGTTCGATGGTTCGGTTCAGCCGAGTTCGGGTTGGCCGAACTTGGTCGAACAGTCAAAAACAGCGAAACTGAAACCGAAACTGAACCGAAACCTATTATTTTTGTCCTGAAAAGACGTTTTTCCTGCCCCCGAATTCATCCAAACTAATTCGAACACGACCGAACTGTTCCGTAATTCGAGAGTTCGGTTCGGACATTCTGTTTGGATGAGCAATAGTAACCAGAAAAGAAAACATGAGAAGAACAAGAATGCAAATGAGGACACAGAAGACCAAGAATATCATCATCATCATCTTTATTTTTATATAGCGTCCCCCTATCATGGCACTCTGAGTGCTTTACATATAACACAACTTTTTAATAATAATAAAAAAAAATCCTTAAAAAAGATGAAGAGACGCCTAAAGAAGAACGGATTAGATATCAGAGTTGGAGACCCATGAAATAGGACTGAAATGAGGGATGGAGAATTGCTTATAACCCCAACCATGTGAAAACGGGAAATGGAATTTGGAAATGAAGTGTACATAATGATATACAGCTCTAAAATTGCATTTTTCACATATACTTCTCAAAGGAAAATCAACATGCGCCTCTATTAAGTAAGCATCCATTTTACAGCTAGGGAAACAGAGACACGCTCAAATTTTAGTGAATATTCAAGATCAAATGATCGGAGCCATCTATTCAGTTCACAGGCACTTTATTATTTTCTGTCCTTAACTGTTTCTGGTACATTACAGGGCTGATCCTAAACCTTGCACACAGTGCCTGCGCAACCCGTAGGCATGACGTGTGCATCACCTTCGTGGGAAATATGATGTGCGTGCATATGCATGCAAAGCGCACACAACTTGTGCACATGTGCACAAATTTAGGTTTGGTCAAAGTGTCTTCATTACTTTGTGTCTTTTGGCATTTTGGTTGTTTGGGAGGGAATTCAGAAATAAGCTAGTCTCCTTATTTGCCTTGACAAATTCAACAGACACAAATTCCCTTCAGCACCACTAAAAGAACACAAACATACACACACAAAATATAGTTAAGATATTGTGCTCACCCCAGGGTGACTTCTGCACTGCAGCTGTGATGTCTGAACAGTTATACCACATTGTATCTCAACCTTACAGCAGATGAAAATGTTCCATGGAGATTGGAAACAATCCAAAAAACCTTTATTGTACCACTAAGTTATTCCAGACTATTACCTTCGGTATTTAAAAACCATATGCTAGATAGTATGCAATTTTACTAGCTCTTATGAATAACCTTTCACTAAGACACATTAAATAGGAGTGTGCAATTCATTACATTTTGTGTAGTTACTAAAACAAAAGAAGCCCCATTAATTTTAGCAAATAAGGACATGAAAATGAATGAATAAGTAAACAGCATATGCTTTCTTTCTTTCATTTTTGTTTAAAAATAAACAAATAATTTTTAAAAAAAATTCAAAACCACGGTGCAATCACAAAATGGCCACTGGATCATTCTGTGCATGCACACCTATTGAGAAATGGCGGTGACAGAGTTGCTGTCATTTTTGAAAAGTGCAGCCAGGGGTCTGCATAAGCGAATGGCCACTGTGCATGTGCCATTCGCTAAAATGGTAGTGATGTTGCTGCAGCCATTTTGGAAAAGGGTGCGAATGTGCAGAACAGTCTTATGGCCATTTCAATTAAAACATTTTTCTTGAAAAAAAAATCACTGCAATGGCCACCAGACTATTCTGCACATGCTCACCCTTTTCCAAAATGGCAACGGCAACATCGCCACCATTTTGGAAAAGGGCAGCCAGTCTGCACAAGCGCAGTGGTTATTTTGCATATGCACAGACCGTCTGCTCTTTTCCAAAATGGTGATGATACTGTTGCAACTATTCTGGAACAGGGTGCTCATGTGCAGAATGGTCTGATGCCATTTTACGCATACACAGTGATTTTTAAAAAATATATATTTTTTATTGTATTTTTTATTTTTTAAAACAAAAAAAATATATTGAAAACATACAGGTCTTCAACAAAAACCCTGAAACCGATGGTTTTCCTCAAATGAAAATGAACAAATCCCTAATATTAAATGAATTTGCATTAATGCAAAATGAATGCAATTGAGAATTTAGTCCCCAGTGCTGGTGCCACAAAGCAATTCTTTTAAGAGAGCTTATCTGTGGGATAATTGAGGAAGAATTGCAGCCACAAGATTTTATCATGCCATATACAAAGACACAGCATTTCCAAAAGTGATGTGGTTAATTCATCTTTTCTTCTTCCTTTGGGCTGTCAGAGGAGCCGCAACTATGTTTTCTCATGCCTGTCCAAGTTAATTAGAGGAGTGGGAAACACAGGGAACATCTACGTGATATGTGGCTCTTAGCCAGTATCAAACTCAAATTCAGGACCACTAAATGGAACTAATAAGTTGAAAAGAAACATAAAACAGCCCATGGTATCTGAAGTTAAAAGACAGTAACAGCTGCTAATAAATACTAGGTCTCAACACTCTGAAAGAAGTAAAGTGGAAACAAATTTCAAAGCCAGCGTTTCACTGGTGCACTTCTTAGTACTGGATATCAAAATGCATGCCATGTTATTAAGAAGGCCAACTCAAGTATAAAGCATCTTAGATTCTCTTGTTCATTAAGGCAAAGAGTCTGGAGTTTTTGAGCTTCAAAGTCCAAAGAATTTCCCTCCGGAGTATGAGATGATTTAAGTTCTTCCATTCACCTTCTGTCACTAATGACCTCTCCAGTTCCCACAAGTGGGTCCTGGAAATATCAAATGTAAATAGATTTAAAAGGGCAAGTTTAAATTGGGAAAAATAGTGGGGACCCCCTTTGTGGTCTGTTGCCTTCCACTGACCTCAGAAGCGTGCCACTTCAAGTAGACAGTCAGCCATTCTTGATTAGAAACAGGAACACATTTTAAACCCATAGGTATGTCCTGTTGTACAATCATTTTAAAAGAGCAAACCCACTATCTCTTCTTTAATGGTGATGAACAGAAATTAGGTTGCCTTTAAACTGGAACCCTCCACCCGCAAACTTCTATTTATATTTTTCATCTCAAAACAGGATTAAAAGCTGGGAGGCGAGACATTCCCATTCGCAACAGGAAATGCTTAAAATGCTATGTGCACGGTGTATCAAGAATGGAAAATGTCCCTGTGAGTACTCTGAAGCTGGACATCATGAGTAGGGCTACAAATTTGTCATGGTGTTGACAAAAGTCACATTTTTAGTGACTTTTGCCCCCCTCCGTGACTTTTGAGATCTTCCCGTGACTTTTGTGATTTCCCCAAGTTTGCAGAGCTGGCAAGAAGCTGGTGAGAAGAGCATGCTCAATGGCACTAAGATGATCCGCTCCAAACCCTTCCCTGGCTGTGGAGACACGACGGCATGGCAAGAAGCCGGCAAGAATAGCATACTGGGCACCGCTGGGTAAAGCCATGGCCTCTCCCTGGAGCTTCAAACCCCTCGTCAGTGTTGTTTCTTGTGGAGGGCAGAGCTTTGGTGGTCAAGTGGCAGCATGGCGGCATGATCGGCGGCAGAGAACGTTACTGTTGTCAGAGCTTCAAGAGGCGCCCAGGAGGAGACAGCAGCATTTGCTCTGCCTTTATCCCGTTTGGGCTTAGAATCGGCTTTACAATCCCTGGGTTTACAATCTAAGGGGTGGGTGGTGTTTTCCTCCTTCTATTCTGTGCTAGGGGGGTTACAATCTGTGCTAAGGAGGCACAGTCTGTGTTAGGTGGATTACAATCTGATCCCTGGTTTTACAATATTTATACAATATTGAAAAAAAGTTAAAAGAAAATTGTGCATGAGTTTTCCACGACTTTTTCATTCCTGTCATGACCAACTCATGACTTTTAAAGAAAATTTCCATGACAAATTCATAGCCCTAATCATGAGACATAAATTACACAGAATTTTAAGTATCCCATGATGCACCATGCACACCTAGATGTGAAGCTGTCTCTATATTCACAAGGATATTCAGACACTGCAGAATATAGAGCAGATGCAAGCCATCCTGCGGGCTTGCATCCTGGCGCACCTACCTGTCCGTGGGGGTAAGGAACTCATTTGGATGGTGCACCCCCACAGACTTATGAAACTTAATGGGTTTTGAAATGCCCTGGGAGATTTGCCTGCAGACCTTGACAGCCACTTAATTGATGACCTCGTGGCCTTGTGGAATGATTGTCTGGTGCGGGCCATTGATTGGGTGACTCCTAGGTGTATGCTCCCAGTGTTTCTCCACCGCAGGTTTCTGTGGTTCATGGAGGACCTGGGGAGGTTGAAGCACATGGGGAGATGATTGGAGCGATGGTGATACCTGCCAAGGCAGTGAATGTACTGGGTTCTTTTGGGGCTTTGACTTGTGAATTAGATTTTTTCCCATACTGTAGGGGTGTGCACCAGGGCCCCATTTTGTTTTTTGTTTTTCGTTATAGTTTTCGTTATTAAAATGTGTTGTTTTCATTTTTGTGAATAACAAAATGTTGTTTTTCATTATTGTTGTCGTTATCAGTATCGGTATGGATTTCAAATGAAGATTTTATTTTTGGTATCGGTTTCAATTTCATGTGCCAGTGAAGAATTATTGCCAGAAGTTGAACTTCTTCCCTTTCTCACTGTGATACAGAAAGAACTGCACACAACAATATATATTGTACACAATATGAAGTTTTATATATATAATATATTCAGAATTTAAGCTAAACCTAACCTATGTATAATACAAAATGTTCCTCTCCTATAATCCTAATATATATAATAAAATAGCCTAGTATCTAAATATCTATTTTCTCTATATTCAACTAATATCTATATATATTTGGGGTGGGACTCTACGCAGATTATCGGTTTTGGTTTCTATTGGTGTCAGCTCCCCTGTGCATTGGTTCCCCTACCAGTGTTGGTTTACTGGTGTCAGATCTTTCCCATTGAAATCAATGGGAAACTTTCCCATTTACTTCAATGGGAAAGCCTCCGACACTGAGACACAGGGGGAGCCAATGCAGAAAGAAACTGAAAAAACCCTCCTGGGGCATCTCCCCACCCCGCTTCTGGCCTCAGAGGGTGGGTGTGTGGATCAATTACTCCTAACACCTCCACCACATGGCATTACACCCCTCCCTGGGGCCCCTAAAGCCGCACATCTTACCTGTGGTCCCGGATCCCAATGGAGGATGGGGGAGTGATGGCTGCCAACATCTAGGGTCCTGGATATGCTGCTGGTGTCTGGGTCTCCTCCACTGCTGGTGGGAGCCAGATCCACTGCCAGGCCTAACTGCCTGGCAGCAGAGTCAGCGCTCACCGGCAGCGAAGGACACCCAGCCACCGGCAGCAGAGCCGGCTCCTCTGCCGGGCAGCAGGGTCTTCTCTTTCTTCTTTTCTTCTAATCTTCTTTCTTCTTCTTTTCTTCTAGGTCCCACACTGGTCCAGGAATTCTGAAGACTTCTGGTAGCCAGCAGCATCCTCATTCTTCACTGCCCATGTGTAAAATGTCTGCTGAGGCCATTCTGTGCATGTGCAGCCCTCTTCCAAAATGGTTCCAGAAGCGTTGGTCCCATCTTGGAAGAGGGAAGACATTCTGTGCATGTGTTCATGCATCTGGACGCATGCGCAGAATGTTTTCCCTCTTCCAAGAGGGAGCTGATGCTGCCAGTGCCATTTTGGAAGAGGGCTGCACATGCACAGACTGGCCAGTGAAGAATGAAGATGCTGCTGGCTTCCAGAAGTCTTCAAAGTTCCTGGACCGGTGTGGGACAAGAAAGAAAGAAAGAAAGAAAGAAAGAAAGAAAGAAAGAAAGAAAGAAAGAAAGAACTGCCTGCCCGGAAAAGGAACCAGCTCCATTGCTGGTGATTGGGTTTCTCCCGCTGCCGACAGGAGCCGACTCCGCCACCGGACATCCAGGCCTGACAGTGGAGCTGGCTCCAACTGGCAGTGGAGGAGACCCAGCAACCAGCAGCAGAACCGGCACCCCAGCCAGCAGCAGCCATCACCCCCACCCTCCATTGGGACCCAGGACCACAGGTGAGATGCGCGGCTTTAGGGGCCCGAGGAAGGGGTGTAACACCGGGCACTGGAGGGTCGGGGTGTTAGGGGTAATTGATTCCCACCCACTGAGGCCAGGAGCGGGGTGTGTGCCACTGTCTGTGCTCACGGGTCACGTCTCTTCCCATTGAAGTCTAGGGTGAGGATTTCCCATTGACTTCAATGGGAAGATCCGAGATCCAACAATTGGGTGCCAAGAAGGCCCAATTCTCGGATCTCTTGGTTTTAAACTGAGAGTGGCATTATCAGCCACTCTCGGTTTTAACCTAAACCAAAAGTCCCATCCCTAATATCTATATAATATATGGACAGGGGTAGACAGACAGGGGAAGGGAAAAGGAAAACTCAGAGGTATATCTACTATCTCTAATCTATCTATCTATCTCTAATCTCTCTCTCTATCTCTCTATCTCTCCTATAGGGCCACAGTCATGGCCCTATAGTAAAGGCAGTAGCAAACTTTCGTTGAACAGCACTTATGCTGTTCAATGGAAGTTGGTAGAGCAAAAGCATCTGGTTGGCGATATCAACCATTCTAGCTTTCTTCCAGAAACACATGTGTTCTGTGATTACAAACAATGAAAGGGATTCCAGGGATGGGGTGGGGGCTGAAGGTGTGTGGGGGGGTCCCCAATCCCTCATCTGCCTCTGCCTGTGAGTAGTGCTGCTGCAGCTGCAGCAGCAGCGGCATGACACCTGGACACTGATCAGACTGGGAGATAAAGCTGTTTGTTTACAAACAGCTACTCTCCAAGTGAGTGATTAGAAGGTTGTGCCTTGTAAAGAAGGTTCTTCGAGATCACTTATAACATTCTCACAACTGGGTTCTGCATGCTCACCATATTCAAATAATAGACCACGTGATGGTCTAAAGCTCCTCATGGGGCTACCCTTGGTGACGGTCTGGAGGTTGCAGCTGGTGCAGAATGCGGAGGCCCATCTCCTAATGGGGATGGGTCACCTCGAGCACATTACACCAGTGCTGCCTATTGTCTTCTGGGCCATATTCAAGGTGTTGGTTATGACTTATAAAACCCTAAATTATTTGGGTCCTGGTTATCTGCAAGGCTACCTCAAGCCTCGGGTCATTTTGCGGCCCCTGTAGTCGGCCAGAGTCGCCCAACACGAGGTCCCCTACGTATACCGGGTGGCAACAGTGGGGAGGGTGTTTTCGGTGGCTGCACCTCGGCTGTGGAACTATCTCACATTGGAAGCCTGTTTTTCCCCTGATCTCCCCTCTTTCTGTAGGTGCTGTAAGACCTGGTTGTTCTGCCGGGCCTTTGAGTGGGGGTCTCAGCTGCTATTTTATGTATTTTATATTCTATATGTGCCCATTTTTTAAAAAAATAAATAAATATATATTATATATATATACACACACACCATTTACTGTCATGTTAACGTTTGAGTATAATTTGTAATGCCACCTTAACAAGCTACTTAAACTGAAGTTTTTTTGTCTAAGTCATTTGCCCTTCTTTTGAAACTTTATAGTTTTGTTAATGCATAAGCTGGCCCTAGACACAAGAACACTGCAGGTGCACACAGGAGTGCACCCATCCCTCCCCCCCTCATATCCGCCACATGGGGCAACCTTTTTTCTCGCATGTTTCTCTATGCAGGGGTGATGGTTGGAGGTGCGTGTTACACAGGAGTGCACAAGCAACTGCTTTCATACAAGACACACCCACCCATGCCATTGAGTGGGTGCATCTCATGTAAAAGAGGTCACACACTCATTCACACATGCTCTCACCACTCTCACACACACTCATTCTAACTGATCACACACACAATCATTCAGACACAGTACACACATGCTGTCATCTCACACATCCATTCAAATTGATATCACACATACCCATCCATACACACTATGCACACATGATCTCACCTCACACACTCATTGTCAGGCTCCAGGGTACGGAACCGGGGGGGGGAACAAGGAGGGAGAAGGAAGGCCAGAACTATCAGGCTCCAGGGGACGGAGCCGGGAAGAGGGAAACAAGGTGGGAGGACTCAAGGCCTGGGCACAGGGGGGGAAAGGGTGTCCTCAAGGCAAGCCTCTGAAATCTCTCAGTTGCTCTCTTGGACCCAAGCGATTATGCACTCAGCATCTCTACCAGACACGCTGGTCTAAGAAGGCATGCGACTCATCATTGAGGCCAGGGTCGGGGGCCAGAGGGGGGACCCACCACAGGGGCGGGAGGATCCCACAAATGGGAAACCTTGCAGGGGTAACTAGGGGAAAGGGAGTCTGGAAGAACCCAGCCACAAGGGTACAGGCCGCGAGGCTCAAGTCAGGGAAGCTGGCGGGTTAACCAGTTCCCTGGAAGCAAAGGGGGAACTGAACAGGGGCTCGCCTAAAGCAGGGGAGGAACTAAGACCTAAGCTCACACAGAGCGGGGGGAAGGAACTAAGGCATAAGCTCATACAGAGCGGGGGGAAGAATCAAGCATGGGGTACGCACAAGACAAGGGGGAACAGGCAAACATGGGGCATGCACAAGACAAGGGGGACAAGGAAGCCTGGGGCACGCACAAGACAGGGGGAAACAAGCAAGCCTGGGGCACGCACAAGACAGGGGGAACAAGACACAGTCTTACCACATGCAGAGGGGACACACACAGAAATCACGCACACAACCTAGAACACAAGTACTGCTCAATCACAACAGACAGGAATGGGATGGGGGTAAGAGACGTTGCTCCACCAGCTTCCTGTGGCCACACCAAGGCTTAAATACTTCCTGTGGCCAATCAGGAAGCTTGGAGGCAGGACTAAGGTAACTGGCTATAGCTGGGAAGGGGCATGACACACAGGGAGCAAGCACACAAAGGAGACAGAAGGGGGACAACCCAACAACCTCACAAGCCCACCAGGTGGTGCAGGGTGCTGGACAAGCTCTCCAGCACCCCATGGGCCATGGGTTCAAGCCCAGCCCTGACACTCATTCAAATTGATCAGTCATGCACACTAGACCAAGGATGTAGCTAGGGTGCAATGGGCCCCTGCCCAAGTAGTCAAGATGCCCCCCCCCCCTTTAAGTCCTGCCGGCGAGTCTAGGGATGCTGCAGGCCTGAGGGCGCTGCTATCAAATGCACAAGACACCCAAAATGTAGTCAGCACATTATGCCGTAAAAAGACACATATATATAACCAGTTCAGTTTTGCCCCCATAACCAGTTCATTTGTACCCCTGCCCCCACATAATAAATTCACGCTGCACCTCATCCATAACCATTTCATTTGCACCCCCAGGGCAGCATGAATTGATTATAGGGGGGGGCGCAAATGAACTGGTTATGAGGTGGGTGTTTAAAGTCAGTATTCCTGTTAGCAATAACTTCATTAAGAAGAGTTAATGAAATAGCAGCCATAATAGTCTCAGAACCATATTTGCAGATTTTCCAAGATAGAATAGATATTGCTTTAAATCCTAAATTCCTACCTAAGATAGTATAAGTAAGACAGTTGTAAGAATATGGCCCTTTTTACATGGGCCTCTCCCACCCATGAATGCACAGAAATCTGTATGTTCATGGGTGGGAGAGCCTTGTGTGAATGACTTGTCATGCATGCCCGCAGTGAGTGGGTGTGCATGCACGCACCCATCTAACAAACAGCCCCACTCATCCCCCATCTCATCCCCATGCACAGACCATCCGGGGAAAATGGTCGTTGTGCCGTGGGTGCAGATGAGTGGGGGATGAGAAGGGATGTGTGTGCGGTCATAAACATGGTCCATCCATGCACCGGAGTGCCCATAGATCCACCCCTAGTGGAGCCGTCTGAAAACAGCCTGTGAGGATTCACTCGAAGAACAACAAAAGGTTGCTGCCCTGAAAACAAGGTTCTTCGAGATGACTCCGAACATTCTCACAATGCCCACTTTTCCAACCCGGCATAAAATTTTCTTATATTCCTAGAAAGGGTTGGAAGGAACTGACATTCTGTGGGGGGAGTGGTTTTTATACTTTACTTTACTTTACAAAAAAATTATAACCCGTACCCTCATGCACATTGGCAGCCCGGGGTGGTGTACAACATAAAATATAACAATAAAATCTTAAAAAATACAACATATTATATATATATATATATATATATATATATATATATATATATATAAAAAAATAAAATAAAGAGAAAATGACTGTAAACAGAGATTTATTGAATAGCTGAACGTTTCGGCTTCTGCCCTAAGCAGCAGCTCAGTTGATTTTGAAATAAAGTGTATTTTGAGCACAGCTGACAGTTTGTAGAACTCTGAGGTTGGAGAGAGTTCTAAGGTGAGCCAAGGAATGTATTAGCACATACAAGAAAAGATAGGAGTTCACGTGTTATCTTCAAAGTTAAGGCTGTTGGGCATGGGGGTGTCAAGTCTGTAGATCCAGAAGTTTTCCTTGGTGTCCAGTAGTTTGGAGCTGGAGGGTTTTTCAATAGGGGAGATTTCTAGGTCAGCGAGTGTGTGATTTTCTGAATTAAAATGTCTAGCAACAGGCTGTTCCACTTTCTTAGTGACGATGGCTGACTTGTGATTTCTGAACCGGGTACGGAAGTCCGTGGTGATTTTCCCCACATATTGCATGCGACATCCATTATGTATACATTGTATCATATAAATTATATTGCTCGACGTGCAGGTCATGTTTTGCTTGATGGTATAGGTCCTGTCTGTAGTGCTGCTTTTGAACGTGGTAGTTTCTTTGAGATGGGTGCACGTAATGCAACGTTTGGATTCATGGCAATGTGATCCAGGGTTGTTGACCAGTGATTTTAATTCAGATCACACAAGTAATTTACATAGATTAGGAGACTGGTGAAAAGCCACAAAGGGATGAAGCTTGATAGCTTTTTCAAGACATGGTGAATTGGCTTCTAGTGGGTAACTTTCCTTAATCGCCAGGTGATACTTCCGAGATGAAGAATGAAAATCCACCACTAAGGCGATGCGGCGTTCTTCATGAGTTTTAGTCACCACCTTGTAGAGGAGAGATTCTCTTGTTTGTGTAGATGTCCGGTGGATGTTAAAATCTATGACATGGGAGGGATAGATTCTAGTAAGAAGATGTTCCTTGAGTTCTTTGATGCATTGGAGGCAATTGATGATGTTGTTGTTACAGATGCATCTAACACAAAAAGCTAAGCTATAAATAATGTTCTTCTTAATGTGTTTTGGATGACAAGAACTCCAATTTAAATATAGGTGAGCATCAGTGGGTTTACTATAAAGATCAAGCAAAACATCACCTGCACATCGAGCAATATAATTTATGTGATACAATGTATACATAATGGATGTTGCATGCAATATGTGGGGAAAACCACCACGCACCTCTGTACCTGGTTCAGAAATCACAAATCAGTCATCGTCACTAAGAAAGTGGAACAGCCTGTTGCTAGACGTTTTAATTCAGAAGATCACACACTCGCTGACCCAGAAGTCTTCCCTATAGAAAAATCCTCCAACCCCAAACTACTAGACACCAGGGAAAACGTCTGGATCTACAAACTTGACACCCTCACGACCAACGGCCTTAACTTAGAAGATAACACGTGAACCCCTATCTTTTCTTGTATGTGCTACTGCATTTCTTGGCTCACTTTAGAACTCTCTCCAACCTCAGAGTTCTACAAACTGTCAGCTGTGCTCACAATACACTTTATTTTAAAAATCAACTGAGCTGCTGCTGAAGGTGGAAGCCAAAACGTTCAGCTAATCAATAAATCTCTGTCTCTAATTTGCTCTCTGTATATTTGTGGAACGCTGCAGGTTGGTGCCGGCATCTCAAAACCCCAGATTTTCACGACTATTTAAACCATTTTCATATAATTTTCTTACAGGAAACTTGGACTAAGGACCCATTGGATTTTGAGCATTTCACAACTTATTGTTTGTCGCTGTCCCGCTTAACCCTAGGGGTCATTTGAGTGGGAGGTTGGGTTGTTTTATTGCCAATAGATTTGTTGTGTCTACCGTAGCAGTAATTTGCCACCCCCCGTGTTTGTTGGGAGTGGTTCTCAATTATGGAGGGCACTTGATCATCTTGGTAATGGTGTATATCCCTACTTCAAATGTTAGATCATACAACTCTAAGATGTGCACTCTAGTGGGGGTCGCATTGGAGGAAATTGCCATTCCTTACCCAAATGGGAAGATTATTTTGACAGGTGACTTTAATGCCCACTTGGGGCCGGATGACGGATCTTTGGCCCCTTATTGTGAGGGCAGTTTGCCTGTGGACATCTGTCCTCTCAATTGTAGGCAATCCAAGGACAAAAAAAATTAACAACTCGGGCATCATTTTTGTCATATTGCTAGCTGAACACTCTCTTCACATATTGAATGGCTCAGGATTAAATGATTGTGGTGGCAAATTTACCTTCTTGGGTCCAGTTGGATCAAGTGTGGTCGATTATGTTGCTGCTTCAACCAATGTCATTTGCCTGTTTAAGTACTTTGCAGTAGGATGGAGCCAGGTTAGTGACCATCTCCCGCTTACATTTTCATTAGATTTGCTAGGTCCGGGGGGTCTTCTGGGCATGCGCGAGTGATCAGACATGTGTGGCTGAGCTCCCTACCAACCCAAAGTAAAAAGAAGGAAAAAAACGGTAAATACCTCAACAAAAGTAAGAAAAAAATAGTCACAAAAGAAAAGGGAATGAACCAGAACAAAAAAAATGAACCAGAAAGCATAATTGAAAAATATGGGCTCCCGCAGTGAAGCGCACGAAGGGGAGAGGCCCTCATTAACAAAATGGCGTCAGATACGCAAGACAATACCAGGGACCTGGTCACAACACAGCAAGTAATAGAACTATTTAAATCAATCAAAGAAGACTTAGGGATAAACAAGGAGGGGATAACAGCAATCAAGGCTGGCCTGGGGGAGCTAAAATCGCAGATGGAAGGAATAACAAAGAGAATTGAGGAGGTAGAAACCAGAGTAAGCGAGCAGGAAGACAGGAAGAATAACAATGAACAAAGGGTGGCTCGCACAGAAGCTGAAGTAAAGACATTACATGATAACCTGGAGGATCTGGAAAACCGCTCCAGGAGAAATAATTTAAGAATCATGGGGGTATCTGAAGAATCAGAATCAGTGGGAGTGGGTGACCTAGTGCAGTGAGTTATGCAAGAAATATTTCCTGAAAAACAGGAACTACACCAGCTGGAGCTAGAAAGAGCACACAGGTCCCTTCACCCCAAACCTAAAGACCAGGATCCCCCAAGAGCACTGATTGTAAAATTTCTTAGATTTCAAGCTAAAGAAAACATATTGAGAGCAGCCAGAAACACTAAAGATTTGAACTTCCAAGGACAAAAGATAACAATCTTCCCAGATCTAGCCTTTGAGACAGTACAGAAAAGGAAAGCTTGGAGAAAATATCTAGACATCTTCCAAAAAAAGGGAATAAAAGCACAAGTTTTCTTCCCCGCAAAGTTCTCATTCATCTACAAAGATAGAAGAAGATATTTCACACAGCAAGAAGACTTGCAGAGATTTATAGAAAAAAAC